>CM055090.1:13329831-13626560 GCA_029204025.1 Blomia tropicalis | reverse complement strand
TTGCCAATTTTTATTTTATTAATATCATTGTTTTTTTTATTTTAGTATCAAGTTGTAAAAACCAACCAATAGAAGTTATTAATTCGAGGATAAAATTTTTCATCTAATAAGTTAAGACCATCAATATACTCTGGCGATATTTAGTGAAAACTCAAATTCGACATTTTTTCATTTATGTCTGAATCTAGGACTTGGGAAAACGGCAAATGAATCAGTGGAGGAAGCATCGAAGATATTTATATAGGAATCTTGAAAAAATCATTTGTTTTTTTAAATATTTTAATCATTATTATCAGGATAGTAATGAAGAGAAAATTAATTACGGTATAATTTGGTGAAACATATACTTCAAAAAGAAATCACCTTTCGAACCTGGAACGAACAATATTGCCTACGTGGAAATGAAATTAATAGTGATTAGAATTGATTGGATTAAAAAATTTTCAATTGTCAAAAATTTCTTCCTTTCTTATGATGTTTTGTCAGCTAAAGTTTTTTCTCTATTTGATAAAATTTTCACAAACTTAAACATATAGTTTAATAATTACATTTTTTCATACATGAAATTGTATAAATTTTAATTTTCTCATAATAAAATGATGTAGATGTCGTTTCAATGAATTATTATTTTCTTTTTAAAAAATTCTAATTCAAAAACTAATTCGAATATTTGATACTTAGATTATGGCGCTTGTTGATCAAATCATTATCCGAAACGCATTGGGTATGGTATAGCCAGCAAGGCATGGACATGTCGCAATAGATTGCATTGTTCTTCAAAAGGCGTGTTTTAGCTTATGCCAACCCTACAATCGCCAAACTTTGTAGTATTGATAAACATATTCTTCAAATCCTTCTTCAATTTGATTCAACGATGACTCCTAAACAAACAAATGTTGCCAACAAGCCCTCAAGAAAAAGTCCTTCTTCAAAGATAAAAGAGAAGCTCATACAGAAATCCGATTCCTCGAATACAGTTAATGCTGCTAAAGCCGTATCCGATGCAATCCGAACTTCTTTGGGACCGAAAGGAATGATAAGATGATTGAATTCCGTCTGGTGATGCTGACCATCACTAACGATGGAGCCACCATCTTGAAACAGATGCAAGTTCTTCATCCAGCAGCAAAAATGTTGGTCGAACTTAGCATGAGCTCAAGATATTGAAGCCGGTGATGGTACCACTTCTGTTGTTGTTTTTGTTGGTTCTTTTAGCTTGATGCTTCAGATAAACTCTTGAAGCGTGGTATTCATCCGACTGCAATCTCCGATTCATTTCAACGTGCTGCTTCAAAATCAATTGAGTTTTTTAGAAGGACTTTCAATTCCAGTCAATTTAGAAGATCGTGAGACTTTGATCAAGGCTGCGGCAACAAGTTTGAACAGCAAAGTTGTTTCACAACATTCATCTTTATTGGCCCCGATTGCTGTAGATGCTGTCTTGAAGGTTCATGAAAATAATAATGTTGATCTTCGTGACATCAAGGTGATCAAAAAGTTGGGTGGCACTTCTGGATGATACTCAAATGTTTGATGGGCTTGTTTTACCAAAAAATTTGCCAATGATTTTGGTGTGTGAACAGAAGGTGGAAAAAGCGAAAATTGGTTTGATTCAGTTTTGCGTGTCACCACCAAAAACCGACATGGATAACCAAGTGGTCATCTCCGATTACACTCAAATGGACCGCATTCTCAAGGAGGAACGCCTTTACATCTTTAAACATTGTAAAACAAACTCAAGAAAGCCGGTTGTAATGTTTTATTGGTTCAAAAGTCAATTTTGCGTGATGCCTTGAATGAAATGGCAATCCATTTTTTCAACAAAGCTAAAATTGCTGTGGTTCGAGATGTTGAACGTGAAGACATTGAATTCATTTTGCAAGCTCGATCGGTTGTCGGCCAATTGCTAGCTTGGACCATTTCGTACCGAAGCTTTGGCAACCTGCTGACCTGGTTGAAGAAATACCCGATGCAAAGTTTATTCGTTTTTCATGGTATTTCTGCTGCTAACGCTAACCGCACTGTAAACGTGGTCATTCGCGGCTCGAATAAATTGGTACTAGAAGAAGCTGACCGATCCCTTCATGATGCACTTTGTGTAATTCGTTGTTTGGTTATCAAACCAGCATTGATTCCAGGTGGTGGTTTCTTCCGAAATTGAGCTTTCGCAAAATTATCCGAGTATAGTCGATCACCCATGGCGGTATCGATGCCATATGTTTCCGTGCATTTGCTGATTCTCTAGATTATCCCATATACTTTGGTTGAAAATGCTGGACTCAATCCCATTGCAACCGTTACCGAACTTCGAAATCGACACACCAATGGTACTAAATATGCCGGCATCAATGTTCGACTTGGAACTGTAACTGATATTCTAACTGAAAACGTAATTCAACCTTTGCAAGTATCAATTTCTGCAATCAACTCCAGCATCGGAAACTGTTCGATCATTATTGAAGATTGATGATATTGTGCACACTATTCGTTAATTATTGGACCTAATATAGTCCTACTTAATAAATTGGTTTAATCTGGTGAAATTTATGGTTGCATGAAAATGTTATTTACATTGTAAAATAATAAAAGATATTGGTTACTAAATCCAATTACCTTATAATAAATTGTTTACTAGGTTAAAAGCATTGCATACATAAAATTGCTTGGTTAGACTTGAGAGTTTACTGATGTTTAGATTTAATATAAATTGATGAATGGTTGTTTCGTTGTATATGAATAATTTGGTCATCATTGTATTGTTGATTTTTAGTTGATTAGAACTATTTAGTCTATGTCGTTCTTCCAGATGAATGCAATTCTGGAAAATATGGATGTTGCATAGCTTCGCTTGCTGATAATCGTAAACCGGGATTACAAACCAATAATTTTTGTAACAAATCACGTCCTTTTGTGTTCATCTTTGGTACAACTTGAATAAAGTTTGCCGTTGGATGATATATTGGAAATATCTTGTGTCAGGAAGCTGGGAAACACCTGGCCAATTATCGTCTGTTGGTGTACCCAAAAGTTTGAAGATACGTTTCAATTGATCATCAACATCACTACCGAGGGAATAATGGCCATCGCCAGCGTTGGCCAATTCAGCGAAAATACATCCTGCTGACCAACAATCAATTGAAGTGGTGTACAATTTAGCACCAAAAAGTACATCAGGTGGACGATACCAAAGTGTAACGACTTCAGCGGAGTAGCATCGAACTGGAATGCCAAATGCACGCGCCAAACCAAAATCAGCTAACTTCAACTCTCCATTCTTATTAATCAACAAATTTTGGGGCTTCAAATCACGGTGCAAGACATTATGACTAAGTAACGAGATTCATTATAAAAAGACTTATTTAAACATTTTAATGTTTACTCTATGACAAAATTCAAGTCCGCGAAGAAGTTGAAACATGAAACTTTTCACAACATCGACATCAATTTCTCCATTCAGACTATCAAAATATTTCTAAATTTGTGAAAAAAATGATCAAACAATTGATAATTTTGCTTCGAAAGATAAGGAATACCTTTAAATCTTGGTCGCAATGTTCAAAACCAAAGTTAATTTTTTGTCGCTATGCATTACATCACACAAAGTCTGAAGCGATAAAAATGGTAAGCAATTAAGTTACTAACTTAAAAGTTCAAACCAACCTGACTATATTTTTATGTTTCAGCTCCCAGAAGGAGACAAATTTCACGTAACGCGGACGAGGGAACACCTTCGTCATCATCATCAAGCCTTACCCGTTTCAAAGCCACAATTTCACCGGTTTCTCGATTTTTTCCTTTGAACACAGTTCCATAGGTTCCTTCGCCAATTTTCTCTAACTTTTCATACTTCTGCATAATTTTGCTTTTTTGGAATAAATTTGGCATTAATAATTCCTACTCTTCAGATGGATCGAAGCTGGAACGTAAATCGGGTAAATCCGGTTATTGGAGATTATAAATAAAGGGCCATTCATGCAGATGACATTCACAACAAATCGCACGCAAACTGTGCCAGTATATTTTTATTATGACATGAAACTGCAAAAGATGATATTTTCGACCCATTTGCACGCTAACTTATTTATCCAGCTGTATTCATTCCAAATAACAAAGGAAGATGTTTATTTTATGTCTAAAACCATTGGCAAAATGTCACGTAAACATCGATTATAAAAATGGCAATGTCGTGCATGATTGACCATAAGTCAAATTACACTACTCAACAGTCGGTATTTCGGATTCCACCGTACATGTAATGCATTCATTCGGTGATGGTGACAGGCTGATTTATTTTGTTCAAGTAATACTTTTCTTAGTTGCAGAGGAAATTGTACAAATTATGGCAATAAACCGAGTTTGCTATCTACGACCTGATCCTACTTTTCCCATCGATCATGTGATTCAACAAGGCCTGTGTACACATATCATTATTGCTTTTTGTATTATCGATTCAAACGGGGAATTATCCCCTAATGATTCGTTGAAAGAAATGTATAAAATGTCGACAAGCAATCGAAAAGAATGGATCTTTTGGTACAAAATTGATGATTTCTATTGGAGGTAAGTGATTTAGAATATAATAATTAGCTAATAATTTTATTTATTTCTTTTCAGGTGGAGGAGGTAAAACAATTATTTCCAATTTGAACAGAATTTATTTTTGATGATCATCATTGCTGTAAATTCTTGTTTTCATATTTTCAGCTGGTGGCTTTGAGCTGGCGACCTCTACTGCTGAAAATCGAAGTCGATTTGTTCTTTCAATTTTAAACTTTATCCGCCAATATTCATTGGATGGCATTGATATTGATTGGGAATTTCCTTCATGGAATAAAAACCTTTCACGTCGTGTAGAACGAGTCAATTTTGTTTATCTTTTTAAAGTAATTATTTCAAATAATGATTGAACATCATATAACATATATTTTAATTTGATAGGATATTCGTGAACAATTCAACCAAATAGAAGTAATGCTTGGAAAATCATTGGTTTTAAGTACAGCCGTGGCAGCTCAACTTACAATTATACGAATGTGTTATCAACCCAAAGAAATCGGAAAAATATGTGACGTTTATCAATCTAATGTCATATGACTTTTTATATTCATAAATGGTATTGGCCGTTTGTTGGTCACAATAGTGCACTCCATTCTACTTCGTCAAATTTGAGTTTAGCGTCAACTTTTACTACTAAATGGGTTGCTGAATATTGGCATAGATCAAGGTGTACCGAAAAGCAAGATAATGGTCGGAATTCCAACCTATGGGAAGCGGTTCACATTGATTTCGAAGGACCGAAATCATCCGGGAGCGATTGCCACTGGTAGCAATGGAGATTGCACCTATACAGATGTTTGCATTTTCTTACGTAAACCTGAAACAATTCAAGTAAGTTGTATTTGTATTCTGTATGTTACTCAATAATAACTTATCCATCGTATTTCCATATTTTTCGTGCCTTTTGTCCACACATATTTCAATGCAATTTTAATTCAAGGTCATCATTTTAAATAGAATATTCGTGATTCAAGTTATTGGCTGTGCGTTGCATTAATTGCGAACCTAATTGTAATTAGTCATCAACTCAACAACACTGTGGCATGCATACACACACACACACACTCACATCTGCCCGAATGGGAACTCTTTGGATCGCGAGACATTCGAACATATTGGCTGATCAAACTTTAAATTGGTGACCTTACCAGGCAACGCCTGTGCCAGCCGCAATCAGCGCCCAGTCTCTAATTAATCCGCCCAATGGCATGTGGCAACTCACGAGCCATGTCGTCATTACCTTAAGGTGTACCGTAAGCATACAATTCAATGAAACCATAATCGGCTTGAATCGTGAAAGTGAAATAATAATTGAAAGTTTCTATCGGTTCATATGATTGGATCATAGCGTGAATTGAACGAATATATCACCCATCAAAAGAAAGGTCAAATTGAATGTCTCCATCATTCGTGTCATTGCTACGGTTCCATTGGTAAACTTAATGGTTGTGTGAGTGGGAGGCGCACTAATAAAAAAAAACAATCTTTCACGTGGGTGGTATTGGCACGTCGATCACAATGTTCCGTCACTCTATTGTGTATTTGTGTCCGTGCAAATTGGTTGTCACCAAAAAAAAAAAAAAAAGAAGTCAACCTCCAAATAACATCTAATCTGATGAGTAGGGTCATATGGTAAACTTGGTTTGAGTTTTATGTTTGTTATATTCATCTATTCCCATCATCATCATCATCATAATCGCCTTATGTCGAATGGTCACCTTCAATCGATTTCTGTCTATCAGTTGCATCAATCTATAGTCGTATTGGTCATGGTGTCGTTTATGTTCAAAAATCAACCGTCTGTCGCGCTAATGAAATTGAACAAACTGATGGTCGATCAATACGACAATATATTTATATATTCCCGAAATTGGCCTTTGTCGGTTACATTTGCTTTGAATCAATTCGAGTGGGAGGAATTGTGCAAATGTGTGTTGTGTTGTGTTGTGTTGTGTGCTTTCGCCCATCATGTAAACAGATGCCACAAATTCTCACGCTAATTGCAGTTCGATCCACTTCTAATTAGTTTATATAAAGCCCAATTCTGTGTATACGATATGAGAAGAAAAGATGCAAAATCAATTGAACTAAAGAAAAAAAAAGTGGGTCTATCGATGATGAATTAGGGCGGCCTCCTCCTCATTCTTGTGAACCGAAACAGAAACGTTTTTGGTCTAACAAATTTCGTCCATATTCATAACTTTATTATTGGCACACTTATATTTGGTTGTTGAGACTTGTATTTGTTGAGACCAGGCCACCAATATGCATTCCACAAGTATTACATTGATGGAAGAAATCAATTTGGTTCAAACATTTTTAAACAATTTTCAGACTAATCTACGACGCCAAGATTAACCTGAATTGGTTTATTATGGCGGAACGTTATGAATGTTTATAAGAATAGCCTCTTATATTTGTATATGTGTATGAATATCAATAGATTCTGGTTGTACTCATTTCCTGTTTATCGAATGACGCCATCGAATTGAGGGAGGAAACTAACGAGTTCAGAGTTCTCTCTCTCATCATACATTTGGAGCCACTCTTTATCATCGGTTTTTTTTCTATTATAGGGATTTTTAAAATGAAACTTTGTTAGCAAAATTTTAAACTTTAATTATAAACCTGAATCGATATATTATAATACTTATATATGAGAATTGAATGAGACAAAATGACCAAACGATGAGTATGCATTGAACTATAGTAGAGCTTTTTGTTTTATGATTTTAAGATAAGATAAAAACAAAATACATATATGCTGCTACTTTCACCATGATCAATGAAATGTTCGCCATCCCTGCATTTCAATCGTCATTGTCTGCTTAGTATCTTTTCTACGATGTGCGCCTACACTCGCAACCATTATTTATGGCACCTACAAAACTATTTTTTTCGACGCCCAACTTTGTGGCCACATTTTGAATTGATATTCTATATTCCGTTATTCATTTTCCACTATTAATCTGACACATTGTTTGGTGGTGATGATGAAGCAGCAATTTCAGAAACAGATCGTCTACGTCGAAGTGCAACGTTTTCCTCCAATAAAAGCGTTCATCATTTCGGTCGACAAGCACAAACATGATACAACTCTCTCTTTCTTTGGTGATATGACTTTCCATATGGTCCTTCATAGAATCTACATATTTCATGTGTGTGTGTGAAGTGCAAAGGAAACAAATGTTTAAACATCAATTCTCAAATGGGGTAAGTCATTCTTGTCGTCCATTGTTCAAACGTATCTCTGCCCAATACTCAAATGATGGTGTTTGGTTGATTTCAACAAAATGTCTGGATTGGTGACAAACCATTTGTATATAGCATGTTTCATAATTGTTTATAGCTTGTTAGCATCAATCGTTGTCAAATAATCATGTCGATCAAGGAAGCGTGAATCATCTTTGTTTTTTTTGTTGTTGTTATTGCAATGATGACAACACTCCACCCCGCAAATTATCCAGTTATTAATATTTGTTTATCATAAGTGATGATACCACTTGTGACTGATATTGCCATTGCAATATTCTTTGACAATTGTGCATAGAGAATGGTCTATTCATTTATATTATAATAAAATAAAAACAAAAATTCTATGATGAAGCACATCGACCTGTGTCGAGTGTTTGTTTGCCAATTATGGTCACCTTCTCGACCAAAAAGCGACAACATTGTTCTTAACCATCGTTATGTTTCGGCACATTTCGACGATTGTCGTACAATCTTGCCAATTCGTTTGCTGTTGCCGCCGTCGACGTCGTCGCCGCCGCCACCAAAGAATGGAACAGCAACGATTGTTAATGTTTACGTTATTATTGCCTCGTTTCAAGTTGATTCGTATGCAATCCACACACACACACACAAATTCATTCATGGATGGTTGTAAATTGGTAACATATTAGTGTTATATAACGTCAACCATAACCCGCCATTGAATGGATCACTTGCTCTTTGTCTGCTCTTCCTCAAATCGACCAATACGAATCGATTCTGGCCAATTATTTTATGTTTATGTTCTGGCTAATTAAAATAAAACACAATGTCGGCATATTATACACAGACATTGTCCACAGACATTGATCTGTGTGATGCAATATCAATGGGTGCATCCTTTTCTTTCTCATAAATCATTCTTCATGTTATTCATGCAATTATACTTCTACATTTTAATGTTCAATTCATAACTATATGATCGATTGATTTGTATAATTTTTTTTGAATCAATTACACGATTAATAGAACATTGAATCATTGTTGAACCAGAAATCTGTGCAAACACTATGAGTTTTTTAATGGCAAGCGATTAAAAAATTCAAATTCATCTATCAATCTGCAAGGGTTAATGTGAAACCATAGCAAACTGTAAAGCGAACTTCTCTGCATTGTTTTTTCAAAAATCGTAGGGAGCAAATAGGCGAGCGTTATCCTCTCAACATTCATAGATTCTTTCGTCGATCCGACTCTTCTCGGAAAGTTACCAAAACTTTTCTAATCATTTTCTTAATTTTACGTATCTGTAAATGATATTAACAATTTTACATATAAGTCTATTGAATCACAGTCACACTTGACCGATTACCAATGGCAACAGTTGTGTAAGGTTTACGAAACCGTGTGAGGGATAAACATTGACCGGCTCGGTTATGTAGATGTTTTTGGGGACATGTGGCATTCGTACTCGTGCCCATCGGTAATCGACCTAATCCCTGACTTATGTGTGCGGCAAACGAACGGCCAAACACCACAAGACAAACATGGACACATGTTCACGGCCACAATATAAGTAAGTGCCCATTGATCCTATTGGACATTGGGCATTTTTAGTCTCCATATCGAATGTCGATTCGTTTCCGGCATAATAGAAGTTGTTGCTTCTTATGTTGTTCGTTTCGTTCTTTTTTTAGTGTGAACATTTAAAAAAACGAGTATACTTCATCCACTATAGTTGTTTCAGTACTGGAATGTAACATACGACATTGGTGAACTTTCTTATCCCCATTCTCAACTGGACCAACAGTGGTAAAGTCCGTTAGTGTGTTTGTGTGCGTGGGTATGATGCATCTTAAAACAGTAGCTCTCCATTGTGACATTGTGAGGCACAAGTGCCATGAAACCAATTGACACTTGGTTGAGACACGCGCGCGCGCGCAAGGTCCGGAAATACATCTGGCGATCGTAAGCCACACACATGTGTTCAACTCAAATCACATTAACAAACAAACTCAATCGTCATCCAACAGACTCAACTGTCTGTGAATCGATGTTGTCCTCTCATCTTCATTCTTGGTGTCTTTGAAATGTCTGATGATGGTGTCTGGTGTCATATATCACCTGGTCATATACCAATTACTACTTAATAAATGTGATGACCTGCCTTGATTCGTTCAGTTGATCAGAATGTTGATCATTTTGTGGTGGCACGCAATGTAGTGTCGACTTTCCAATTTTTGTAGATAGAATCCAATTAATTACCTAACTAATGTTTTGATGCCAAGCAGATGTTGCCAAACAACCGAATGGATCAATTCGATCTCAAATCACACCGTTTGAAGGTGTCGAGATTCGAGTACTAAAGTTGTATAATAGTAGTTTATAGTTGACCGCGTGCTTTGCATATTCATCGTTTTACGATAATAATAATAATAATAATTAAGGTCGACCCTAACGTTGACAACCCGAATCAATTGAACGTGATAAAGTTTTGACTCTATTGCTTTTTGGCATGGCCTTCGATCCAAAGATGACGATCATTCATTGTCGCAGATGTTACCGTTGCTCATTCATTTTAATTTGCTTTTTATTGCTTCACTATTTGTCTGTCATTGGTCTGTCGCCGTTCCAAATCACCTTCTCCCCCTCTCTAAGTTCGCGCAATGATCGTTTCCTTTCATTGTGTTTTGTTTTGTGGAAGTATTTCCCATCCTTACAATTGCTTGATCCATGGAAGCGCATCTTGTTCGGTTCATTTGCACAAGAAATGGTCCGATACCCTCTTTGCTTGATACAAAATGTGATCAAATCGAGCACAGCGGGCCATCCTTGTCAGACGTTCGACGACCGCATGACCCAAGACCCAAGACATTGTCACGTGCCCGACGTGCGTCGCGCTTTCTTTCGTTATCCTTCTTTCATTTCATTTCGTTCGTTCACTCAATTTCTCGACCTCGACACACACACACACACACACACACACACACACACACGACCTCATTTATCGATTGTGTCCGATTGAGCCCTTACTACCACCGATTGGACATACGCAACCTATTATGACTTTGCAACCTCACAATCTACCTTCTGTCGAGATGTTGCCAATGAATACCTTTGAATGAATAACTGAATGAATCAATGAATGAATGAACGGCACGAGTGTTGCCAAATGATATGAATGGAGCTTAGAGAACAACGAACTTCCATTGATTCCGAATTACCTAAGATGATTTATCCCCAAAACAAGTCAAGATGAGTTTGAGATGGTAAATGGCAATCCCCTTTCGGCACAAATCAAGGAACCGCATGTTGTTGAGTTAGTTGATTTAATTGAACGAGACATAATTGTCTCACGATACCGTTACGGCGATAATTATTTCAGACCACACCGTACCATCATCAAACATTTTTTGATGGCACTGATTTTTCTTTAATATATATTTTGCATTCTCCCACAATATGCCTTTACAAACAATTAAACTAATTAAGCCTATTTGGCGACATCCGAAAATATCCCATTGTTGTGCAAATTAATTGGATGTAGCCCGTTGTTCGTTCGAAGTCGCCGCGGTGTCCTTGTGTCTTGAGCCATTGTTAGGCAACCTCCTGACCATGGGAATGAGACACATAATCTACCTATTTATCGTCTTCTTCTTCTTCTTCTTCTTTGACTTTTTCTTATTCTTAGTTCACTGGTCTTTGTCCGGCAGCTGCAATGTGTGGACATCGTCGATGATCTGGTCAACCTGGCCACAATCATCCACACACACATTTCTTGATTCGGGAAGACATGGGCCGTCTTGTTCGAACAACTTGGTCCATTTTGGCTTGTGGACATAGTCCATTTCTTGACATATGCTCAAGCGCGTGTCTCCACTATTTTTTTCTTAAATTACCAGACGTTTGCGCACGAACCGCGCACGTCTGGTTTCATCTTCAGCTGCCTCCAATGGCCTTATCCCGGTACGCAAGTTGGCACACGGCAGCTGTTGGTCTAATTGACTTGAGGGCATACGAAGAAAGTGCAAACAACAAATATTAAGGTGGTGGTGGTGGTGTTGGAGGTTGTTTCCTCTCTTCTCCTCCTTATATACTTCCTTTCATAGTATTATTTTAAGTGAAACGCCACAAGAAATCTGCAAGTGACGCGTGCTCTTGCAATCAGCCACGTGCCATGTGGCCGAGAATGAGAGTGAGAGAGTTCGTGGACTTAAGACATGTAAGCTGCCAAGAAAGTTTGGCGGGCAGATGGAGAACACAGTCACAAACGTTTCGGACCACTTCTTTGCTACCGTCTGTTCAATGATTTCACTCAATCTTTTTTTCTCGCTCTTTTCTCTAACCCTCCCACCATTCTTTGGTGTTGGCCACTTGTTCCAACGGCAATCATCCATTGTCATTTTTGAATCAATAGTTCTTGTTCCGTTTCTGTTCAGGAAGTTGTAAGATGAACGGATGAATCGAACGGATGAATCGATTCACGAGAACATGATCCATTCGATACTGAATCGAACGACGACGACGACGACCAATGTCGGTCGACTAGCATATGGTTCGACACTATCGTATTTTATGCATTTAGAAGTGTGCCCAACTGGTCTAACTTTATTATTATTATGTATTGACATTGGTCTTGTCCTTTTGCCTAATATAGGTCATTAGGGTCACCTTGTGATCCTTACGCGCGCGCGTGTGTGATCGTGTTGTGTTCAAATACTCGCACTTGGTTGCAATAAGTCACAATGTGTCGCAGGTCGATTTGTTCTTCATTGTATCCGTACACTTTTCGATCAATTGGACTCGATCTGTGTCAGCAGTGTCACGAGTTACCAGTTGCACCCTTTTATTGTGGCCAAGTGGCCATTTCCGAACCAAGCGACCTTACACTCTCTCGTTCTCCCCTTCTTTTGTATATTGACCAACGGGTCCTAGCCTTGAACTTCCTATCCTTCATGTCCGGCAATGACCAACTGATTGATGTCATTCAAAAATTATCCACTCTTCCAACAATTCCACCCCCTTCATGACCATGAACTTGAAACTAGCCTTTTAATGTGGACCGAATAGCTTGTTCCGGTTCACCTTATTATTCCCATCCATTGTTGACACAATGAAAATTGTTTTTTACCCGCTTTCCTCTCCATTATTATTATTTGTATTTTATTTTGTTGTTATGCTTATTTCCCAAAAAAAACGTATTTGGAGCACCATTTGTCGGACGAGGAGGATAAAGCACAAAATTAGTGCCAATCGTTCGAACTAAACTGTCCGCATTCGAACGGCGGAAAGAAGGGCCACAACAGATTGCATCATTAGAGAGAGGCAAATGTAGGGCACTAAGAGCAATCGGTGCAAGGTCGCCTGGAGATAGTTCACTTCGGATCCCTCTTTAATATGATCCAAACCAGTCCCTAGGTGTGACTTACGTGCACATCTCAATGTGACACTCTCTTTCTCACTTTGAATCGATGTCTATAGCGCGTCATGCTATGCTATTGCATATAAACGGAACGATCTCGAGCCAGACCTAGACAGCTGTTTTGTTACGAGTTTACTTGTCTTTGGCGGGTTTCTCCTGTTCGGTTTTTTTCCTTGGCTTGCCTCCGAAAGTTCTTTTCGGCGATTGGTGCGCACCTGGCGATTGTGGTAGTCCTTTTTTATGATGACGATGATGGTGATGATGGTGGTGGTGAAGGTGATCGAGGATTTCCTTCCAATCTTCATTGAATGTGTGTCCTTTCATTTGACTGGCTAATTACCCTTTTGCGCGAACGATGTGTGTTTTGTGCGTAACGAATAACGGCAATGTTTTAGCCGCAAAAAAACTGACCCAAAGCATATGGCACATTGGCAAACAGCAGCAAAAAAATGAATCGAGTATTGATCCGGTCGAATAGAACGCGTTCTCAAAACACGCGACAGCAAAAAATGACTTGTCTTTCCGGTGTTGAAATGCGTATGTGTTTTGTCTAGAATCGGTTCGGTATCGTGGCTAGACAACTGTCCGTCAACGAATCAATCAGTGCGTCACCGAAGAATGAAGGGATCCGTGCACGAGTTGCCATTTGTGGCACGTGTTCCATGTGTGTGTGTGTGTGTGTGTGTGTGTGTGTGCAGGCACTTTTTTTACTCTTATCCACCAAAATTGTCCTTGTCATCATCATCATCATCATTTGTGACCGTATGAATGGTTCGGGCAGGTGATCTCACTTAACCGTTACGAGCACATTTACTTTTTTGTTGCTATACCTAAAGAACAATATTGATCGCCATCACCGTAATTAAATTAGTTGAGACTAGAACTAAAACATGTATTTCTTATATTTTTTGTTGTTGTTGGAAGTGATTTGTCGCACAAGCACACCATTTGCCATTCCAAGTGATTAGACCCGATTGACCATTCATCCTTCCGTTTTCTTTTTTTTTGCCAACCAGACAGGATATGTTTTTTTTGCTTACTTGTCATGTACTGCTTGACCGATCACGGTCAACACTCGACTCGATTCGTGAATTGATTCGTGTTCCAAGTGTGCAACACGTGCGAAGTCAACTATTTATTTTTTTTGTTGTTTGTGATTGTAATGTCTAAATGTCTAAAACCGGATGCCCCCAAACACACACACACATAACGATGGCACCCTGCCACAAAGCTTTTACCTTTGTCGATCGATTGAAATGCAACACAACTCCAATTATAGTTAAAATGCTAATTAATTTCGCATGCGGCAACCATGATCGTCGAGTTTGGCAATGATGAATTGGACCCTCGCATAAAAATATGATGGAAGAGAATGGAAATGGACATCCATTAGACGAGTCTATACATTTATGACAGCTCGCCCACTAGTGTCACATTTACCAACAACAATATGGACCATTGTCTTGAGGTGTACTGTCTTGCCACCTTTGTTGAGAGCATCATTTGCCGACCCGAAAAGAGAGAAAGAGAGAGAGAGAGAGAAAGAGAGAATCCAATTTGTCTCCGCTTAATTGGCCATCCTCGCCACTGATGCGTGCATTCTGAATTCTTACCCAAAACGTTGATGACACTCAAATCTAGAGAGTATCGATGTCAAGCTATAATGGTTCACATTCATTTGCTCGTCTAACATGATCGTTCATGATCATCTTGTCCGTGGTCGTCTCATTACCCACCAAAAAAACAAAAATTGTTTGACATTTTCCACATTTGATCAGTTGCGTTAGCCATCTGCTATTAATGAACGATGCTCGATCGTTGTCTATTAGTTGCATTTGCACACACACCAAAAAATAAGCTCATTTAGTAGTCGGACGTGTCTGACGTCTCAAATCGTTGTCTTGTGTCAAGAACAAACTTATGTTCTTGTTGTGCCGTTGCAGTCAAAGATTGAACTTCCCATTTTTAACGTTTGAAATTCAATGTGATGCTTTGGTCTGTTCACTGGCTCATTGATTCGCTACCGAATCTATGGTCGAAGTCCAATTAAGACTGATTGAAATGCAATGAGCAACACACACACAAACGACATTCGGCGAGACACACGTTGACAATTACCTGTTGCGTGATTTTGTATGATGAATCAACTCGGCAGACCTCAGTAATGCCTCACTAGGTTCGTGTCGCATTCAAAACCTTTGCAACACAATAATTCCGTAACACAGAGGCCACACATAATCTGTGCAAACCATTTTTTGGAATGGTGACAAATATAAAAATATATTTGGACTCTTGTGGTCTGTCTAGCTTCATGATGTGTGATTGCCAATACTTGAACAATTGTTCCTATCATACCTATGCCATGATTTGCATCCATCTGCAGTCGCACACTAATGGATCGACTAATTATGTGCTTCGGTTGATTGATTCGATCATAGTCGACCGTTAGTGACCACAAAGGCCATCAAGCTATAGATAGATAGATCGATTGTTTTTCTTTTCTTCTTTTTCTTTTTTTGTTTGTTTGGTAATTGACTTTCAATGCACATATCCATTTTATCTAACATACACAAATTGAGAAAAACAGAAACAAAATGAAGAAAAAAAGTATAGACAATATATCTTCCTGAAAGTGCACTAACTGCCATTTTAGGTTTTTTCGTCATTTTGCAACAGATGTCTATGTATATAAACACACACATATTGAGAAGGTGCCGAAGGTAATGCTAGAAGTGTTGCCGACGTTGAAGCCTTTGTCCTCGTAGTCCGTTCAAAGGTCACCCAATAGACATCCATCGGTGCCCTTTTGCCCTTTGCCCTCTTTACATAACACAATGGCCTTTATCGGAGTGTGCCATTGGATCGATGCGAAAAGGTCACTTTGAGGACGATCCATTCGGGTCTTGCATCTCATACTCATATTAGACTTTTTTTCAAATAATCCCATGGAACATTGGGATACAAGGTTCTTGTATTGTGGATCAAATTTTGTGTGTACTTGACTACGACAAACACACACACACACACCGGTCATGTGGCTAGGGTCCGGACAATCCGGAAATTGTCCGATGGTTAGTACGATAGATTCCCACGGACACTTTTTTTTATGGTGCCTGTTTACTTGCACTTTGCATTGTTGTTGTTGTTGTTGTTGTTGTTGTTGTGTTGCATCCGTTGGCAATCAGTCCACTATGGGAGAGAGAGAGAGAGAGAGAATCACAAAGAGTAAACAAGCTCAAGCTCATACCTGACCGTCAATGCACAAGCCTTTTGAGATGTCCAAATGCGCCAATTGGTGTATGTTTGTGTTTATGTATATGTGTGAGAGAATCAAATGTGTAGTGTGCGACATCATCACCAAAGAAACAACAAGAACAAAAAAAAATGATTGGCAATTTGATGGAGCAAGTTCTCATTGTTAATTCTCCTTTGTCAGTCCCCATTCCAGTGCTAATTGTCTACACTTTTGCCCCGTAATAATAAATATTAAAATTAATTAAACTTGAAATGCAATAAACTTTAAATAGCACTTAAATGGAGTCTATCATAAATCAATCTAAAGAGATAGCGCTATTTTAAATGAACCAACATTTTCGATGCACACACTAGGAGAGAGAGAGAAAGACGATTGCTAAGCAAATTAAACAAGAACAGGAACAAGTGGACACACACACACACACACACACACATATACATTCATTGGTCGAGATGTAGTGCATGATGTCCAAATTGCATCAACCAAAACTAGCCAACAGATTAATTCTCTGATAGAGTTAATGATGACAGATTTAATTTAGACCCATCGGATAGGATGGACAATGGAAGAAGAACAACAACGACAATAGGCATGTGAGAGGCCGGTGACGCCGCTGCATTCAATTACCGCTTGCTTCATCTCGGTACAGAAATCATTTATGATGTTGCTGATGTTGTTAATGTTCTTATGGTGGTGATGGTGGTGGTGGTGGTCCTCACCACCATCATCATCGTTGTCGTCGTCGTCGTCGTTCACCTGACGATAGAGCGCATCGATAACTGATAGATTGCACCCGACACATGGCTATATCTCTAAATGGTTATATATCCCATAAATATCTACGGACCAGAATGGTGGGCGCAATGGAATGTCGTCGTCGACGACGACCTCGACACCTGGACAAATGTGTCCATTTGATTGAATACACATGTTGGTCTTATACACACACACATGCATGCACAAGACAATAAGTTCATAATGGATGGCGACACTCCATTTATGGCATTAGACATTTAGTTGACAAACGTATGAACAAGACCGATGACAAGTACGATTGTAGTATGATGACAAATATTATGTGTGTCGACCAAAAACCTGGATTCATTAACGAGAACGATCCACGAGTATACTCGATTACGTAATAGAGTGATCGTACTTATGCAAACAACACACACATACACACACCGACAATATTGTCGATCAATGTAGGCGGTGGTGGTGGTGGTGATGGTGATGGTGATGGCGACTGTCGATGAATGGATAATAGTTTACCACTGCTTAAATGATTACAAGTGACGCTCGCCGAATGCTAACAGTAACTCCCATTAGGCAAACATCACCTCCATTCATGTTTCTTTGAGTTCGGAAGACTAGTTCGAAGCCTTGATGTAATTACTTTCCTTTCCTTTTTTTCTGGCTTTGTACATTTTATGCAAGGCCCCTCAACATTATCGAGCAACACAATTTAACACTAATCGGTAGCAAGTAGCAGTAGCCCACAAAAGTAATCGAATACTGCCTGTCCTACACATTTGAGATTTATCATTTAATGATAGTGTCGCGAATCATGACGATAAAACTAACCTTTCTTGGAACCCCAATGCAAACAAATGGACATACACATGTACAATCATGTTGATGAGCAATGGATAGATGAAAGCAAATGGTACGAATCAATGTCGAAACATTATTGCCATCTTATCATTCATTGCGACAGTTGTCACACACACACACACATTGATTCATTGATAGTATACGACACAGATTTCATTTGCCCATTTGATGTGATTAGCACCCCAAAAAAACAAAATTGCTGACGAGCAAGAATCAAAATGTGATTGAGTGTTTCGTATCGATCATTAGCCAAATCTATACAACAAAGGGATGTCATTGTAAAACGGATGCTCTTTTTCTCTCTCTCTCTCTCTCTCTCAACACTTTTGTTCCTTTAATCAATGTTACAACATTGGAAGAGTGTCACACTTGGTCGTTCGTATGTCGCACGTTCATTGGACGTTTTTTTGGTTGCATCAGGGGTGAACAAACGAGACCGACATCGACACCCAAACCCAAACATCAAGAATGGCAATCAAGACAAACAAACGAGACACACACATACAATTTAGTTGTCTAGTCACATTGTACGACAAACGTTTTCCTATCGATCAAACCTATCAAAAATCTATGTTGCCGAGAGCGACTAATTGCCGGCACCCAATGTTACCTTTGCCTTAACATAGGATCAATAATAATTTTTAATCGAACAATATAAATATTTCTTTCGCATAAATGTGGCAGGGTATATATAAATGTGTAAATCTTAATCGATCCTTATGGCGCCGTACACACATTGATCAATCCACTGATTGATTGCCGCTTTTTGATTGTGCTAATAATAAAATGCTTCCTTCATATAAAAGAAAATGATGATGACGGACTTGGTTCTTTCTTGTTGTTATCTACTTCAACAACAACAAAAAAACTGTATGGATTCATCCACACACACACACACAACAACAAAAAATCGACAAATATATGCGATACGATAAGGACGTCATGGTGTAGCCATTGCATTCATTGCACCAATTGTTGCCAATTTAATCAAGGTGTGCAACACAACATCTCCATGGTGCCACACACACACACACACACACACAAATGGTTCCTTTGGTAACCATGTCCAACAATCTTCAAGTAATCGATATATCCGGACAATGGACGTACGTACGTTCTCCTATGTCATCTGTCGTGTGTCTATTGGAACTTACTCTTGGAACACTATGTCCTGTCAACAACCTCTTACTTCCTTACCTGAAGAGACTTTTCTTTCCTTTTTTTCCTTTCTAAGGAGCACTCCTTAGAGTTGCACGCACAGCTGTCGCCATAAATCGCTGTTGCTTCCAATCGAACAGATTGGTCATGTCAAAGGCTGTTAAATTAGATCGGTCGGTCGAAACGGGTCGGGTCGGGTCGAGTTCGGGCCAGGTCGGTTGGTCGATCGGTCGATCATGTCTTGAGTCATCGTGCTTTGTTTGGCACGTGCCACCTCATTTTGGAACGAGTTGCACCCTCACCTCATTTCAACCTCGATTCTTGAACCAGTGGCCCGGCCTCAAATGTCCCATTTCTATCTTTCTTTCTTCTTCTTCTTTTTGTTTTTGGTAAACTCATTTTCACTTGGCTCCCAGCGTTTAGTGTCAAATTAGCACTCAATGTCTACGTCTCTATGTTTGGTCTGGTCTGGTCGATTTCACCAATCTCACTATCACAATGGTCGTTTGTTTTAGCTACATGTTTGTCTCTTTCTGTCTCATCGCTAAAAATAAAAAAACGAAACATTAGATAAGACCAATGAATGAATGAAAAAAAGAAGGAATGAATGAATGAATGAATGAATGAGAATGTAATGGTCGGGCGGATATGATGGTGCACAATGTGTCCGGCACATGTGATGTACAACGTGTTAGTTCTTTTTTAGGCAAACACAAAGATCTTAAGTTGCATTTAGTTCGAACGATGTTTGCCGTCGACGACCTCGACGACCAAGGCTTCATTAGTGGCCACCATATGGCGCGTTGCCATGGCTTGTTCGGTCGGTCACTTGCTGCTGAAAGGTTCTGCTTGTCTCCATCGTTTTTTTCTTGCCTTGCGTCTAATTCGGGCTGCCATCATAGCATTAGGCAACTTTTTTTTCGCCATCATATTTAGCCAATTGGCAGTGACGAACTCAAGAAAATGTCCTCCAACAAAACTCTCAAACTCTCGATCTGCCAATATGGTCCGGACACGAGCCATATGGTCATTGGTTCAAAAGGCTGCATTACACGGCAAAAGACATCGGCACGGCTTCGTCTAATAATGCTAAATGGAAATCAACTAATTGCCGTCTAATTAGCGTCTCATTCACTTCGTGATCATTCCATTCTTTGTAATTTGCTTTGATTCGGCTCTCCCATTAGTTCACATGAAGAATGGGATGCAAAACGAAAATTGCCTAACGAAAACAACTCAAAGTCTTTCTTTCCTTCTTTTTTTTTTTTTTGTTCATGTCGGTAGGTCGGTCGAGGACAAAGGCAATGGACAATGTCTTGTGACAAAACAATTGACCGCAACCAAGCAAACATTTTTTTTTTGAGGCCTCTGTTTACCTAAGATCTCAATGTTTGTACCGTGTTCATCTCGCGGCAGACCACGGCGGTACCACAACTTTAAGGTGGGTTATGGGTAGGACCGAATCCAGGACGTAGCTTATTGAGACTCTGGACACTCTGGGAAAGTTGCCGAGAAAAGGAGAAAAAGAAAGAAAGAAGGACCAGGTTGCAGGGATGAAGAAGGAAGCTTGAGAGGGAGAGAGGAAGCCTGCACATAAGGTGACGTGAAGCAAAGACAAGGAAATGAGGACCATCGGGACGTGCAATAAAAAAAGGCAAAAAAGAGATCGTAAAAGGCGAGATGGAATAGTGAATGAAAGAGAGAGAGAGAGAGAGAGAGAGAGAGAGAGAGAGAGAGAGAGAGAGGAGAGAGAGAAGGACCAAGACACAGACAGGTGTGCGACACTCGATTTGCGACAGCTGCTACTTTTGGTCGGTCCCCGCAAGGAACGGCCAATCTGTGCACGCTTCTTACACGACGTGGACTAGTTCCTTTTACATTGCTTGTAACACTGGGACCGTAGAGAAGCACGACGACGCCATCATTTGCCGTGCGACGAGCCGTTGCCTAGGACATTCACCAGGCACATATGGTTTTCGACCTTCCTGTCGTCGTCGACGACGACGTCATCTTCTCATCTCTCAAGCAGTCTGGCCAGGGAAATAGTGTTGCAGTTGAACACGGGCACGTACCAAGACAAAAGACTCACTGAAAAAAGAAGTGCTCGAAAGGAAATCGACTAAGGATTGGGCAAGAAAAAAAATAAGAAAGGAAGTGACACCAGTCCAGCAGTGTAAGGCAACGGCAGCAGCAGCAGCAACATGTGTCACGATCCGTCACATCGAAATATGGGCATATGTTAAAGGGAATCAATGACTCTGAACATTGGACCGGGTGGACTCAGAAGACGCCCGGTCTACCACAAGGGAAAATGTCTGTGTGTGTGTGTGTGTATGTGTGAGAAAAGCTGCCAAACTGTGTGGTGGACATTGGGACTAATCAGTGGAGACAACTGTGAGATGCTTGTGGACCATTCTGCTAGTGAAATTTCCACCGGTGGACTCTTAATTAGTGCTTAATTGCATTAGTGCACGCCACCAAATTTGGCGTCACACAATACTAGTAAATAGTGGTCATTTGCATTCAGTCAACTATTTTTTTTTCTGGCTAAACTCGAGGTTCGCACCGAGAGCAAGAAAGAGAGAGAGAGAGAGACAAGACAAAACTTCTCAGCTTCTTAACGTTGAATAATTGCCATTTGTCTCCGAGCACGACAATAATAAAATCAGTCAAATAAGACGATAACAATTAAGCAAACACAGCGGTCCATTCGAATGATTAGGCTGACGTTCAGTTCGAGAGTCAGTTAGTTAGATGTCGATGTTCGGACTCCGAAACTTCTTATCGAAATGGTCCGGTCGTTAGCTTTGCATCTTGTCGCATCATTTAGTATGTGAAATTGACACACGAAATCACCCATCGAGTCTAAAGTGAGAGAATTGTGTAGAAGACCACTGTCCAAATACTTGAGAGATACTTGATGTGACATTTGAACCAGTAGACCATCACCCAAATGCTAATTTACACTAATTTGTCGATTTCCTGGTCACACATTACATTAGGAATCGAGATCAATTTCTTTCGAACGTTCAATTGTTAACCCATTCTCAACTATTGATGATCTACACACACACACACACACACACACACACACACACACCAAAAAATCTACTGACCGCCCAAAGGTATACAGCAAAGGTGTTCAGTTAGTCCCACCTTTGATTACGTTGTGATCAATATGAATGCTAGTGCGAGAGTGTTTGTGTGTGTGTTTGTATGCATTTGTACGGGGTCTTGCGACAATTGGCAAAACTGTGGCATGGAACAGATGGATGTGAAGAGTATTTTGTGCGTTGTAGAGGCAAATGGGAAGGGAGCCATTCGAGGACGGACTATACAATCGACGTCGGCAACACTGTTCGGCGAACAGTCGATCCGTGATTGTTTGCTCTCAGTTTGCGGTTGAGTCTTCTTGTGTCCACATGTTCGCTCTTCACAAATCAAGAACTTACATTTTAATTTTCTTGTCGGCCACTCTTCACAATTCTCTCTATCTCGACCGATCAAGTTTGTCCTTAAACTTTGAATTCAAATACACACACATTTGCTTACCTATCCTTACCTGGATGTACTAACCATTTGGTTGTGTTCGGTGCCAATCACCTACACCCAAATGTATGCAAGTGCCATTTGATTGCTCTCATTCGCATTCATCATCACCATCATCACCATCATCATCATCATCTTCATCATTCCATATAAATATATATTTTTTTCTGGTAGTTGTTGTTGTTGTATGTTGAGTGTATGTATCCATCATCAGTACACCCGCCACTACATACAAGTAAATCGTCATCACCAAGCGCGATATGATAATTGATAAAAATAGGATGAAAAAGGCCTTTTGTCATCTCAAATCCGAATGATGTGATTCCCCCTTCTCTCGTTATTTATGTTGTCTATATGTTCAACATCTTTCCATTTTCTCGATTTCATCCATCATCGATCGATCGACGAGTGGGAATCACAACACAACCAAATTCGGTACCTAGTGTTGTATCCACAATTTTGATCTCAATAACCACTCGCACATCGTCAACAACATCAACCGGTCTCTCAATGTGTTAGTGTCAACGTGTTTTGCCACTCTCTCGCCTATTATTAAAACCCAAAACCAATTTCATATAATTCAAAATCATCATTTCATCATGTGTCATACTCGATCACATCAAATACCGTCGGTGTGTATCGTGTGTCGTCGGCCAATTATATTGGCATCGACTACACAACCGAATACGGATAGATCGTTAATATCATCGGATTCCAGCAACAGTTGTACATCGATGATGATCATCAATAATAACGAAAGTCACATTGCCAACAACCATCACAATCACAGCAACAGCAACAAGGCAACGGGCCATCATATATGCAACAGTTGCTTATCGGAGAATAGTCACCAAAGACATAGGCACTTACGATCGAGTACCAGGACGATGCATCGTAATAGTGTACAATTTGAATTGTTTTCCATCATCAATAGACTAACCCATCGTATACATAAGATGTCGTTTGGCAATTTGTTGCTCACAACCATCATTTCCATCATCGTGTGCACATCACAAGTAAGTTTTTGTTTTGTTTTGGTTTTGGTTTGTTGTTATTTAAATTGGTTGATTAATCGATTGACCATCATCACCATCATCTTGTACAACACGTGCCGATTAATTGATTAGGTGAAAGGCAATGATTCGTCTCTTCATATATCATATTATCCTATCTTTCCTATCGGTCGTCTGCCAGTCTCTCTCCTTCTTTCTCTCTAATCCATTCGATGAAAGAGTTGTGTGTTTGGTTGTGTGCATGTTTATGTATGTATGTATGTATGTGTGTGTGTGTGCATGTTTGTTGTCGAATTGAAACGTGGTACTCAAATGTGACGACCACTTGTCGAAGCTATGGACAACCTAAGGCCACTTTCGAGTAGCGTGGGAAAGCAAAGACGCCGGAATGCGACAGCGACGACGACGACAACGACGACGAGACACGACACAACTGTGCTCACAAAAAAAACTCTCTCGACATGAAATGTTTGTGTCGCCGAAGAAGAAGAAGAAGGCAACAGGTCGGTGCCAGTGTCGATGTGATGCTGACCTTTTGCCCACAAAGAATGGCACATTTTAAAGAGTTGTCGAGAATTGGCTGTCGTCGAATCTGTTGCCTTTCGAATCGACTCCCTACCTCAGCTGTCCAACGAGAGACATCGAACGAACGTTTCCCGTGACGCCATGAGTGATGAACCGTGCAGAATCTTTCATGCGTCGATCGATATAATCGGTCGCAGGCAAACGGCGGCGGCGATTGCTTCTGTTACCTTACCATAAGAAGAATATTAGCCTCGATTGTGATGCCGATTTAGTAATAGTGTCGATTTGCTATTATATATATATGTGTGAGGGTAATATGAGTGAGAGGGGAGCAATGATTGCATTTCACAACTATTATGCGATTCATTAGCGTTCAAATTATGATCGATCATACCGAATATTAGAAAAACATTTAAGCATTTAGATCATCATCATATTTTTGTGTGTGTGGTGATTGATTTCCCCTCTAGTATATATTCTTTGCCAATCGGGCCAATCCTGATAGATAGGACCTGTCAATCCTGGTCATAAGATCATGGTCCATCCACACCGAATTGCATCCTCTTGCTTTTTCGCTATGTTTATTTGTTGTTGACTTATCCCTTATATATATAACATGACATAAGAAAGAATACGCCCTGTGAAGAGAGTGTGGTCAAATTGATAATTAGTCAACTTTCATGTGTGTGTGTGTGTGTCTATGTGGATGTATTGTGTCTCCCAGGGTCGGAAGTACTGACACATAAATTGATTGAATTGTTGGCCATCGTCTGTGTGTGTGTGTTGGTTGGTTGGTTGGTTGGTCGATGCCCATTCGAGTGTCTATAGTCGAATCTATACTTTATTGCATACACATTGGGCATAACGGCCATAAAACACAATGGTGCGATGTGTCGTGCTTTAATTAGTTAGACAAATCCTTAAAATGTTAAACTAAAATGAACGACGACGCCTACGATCGACTCTCGTAACGATTGGCGGTCGAAGAGTATAGTATTATATTTGTTGTATAAATGTTGAACATCATCACTCATCGATTGTTTGCTTTCCTTCTTCTTCTTCTTCTTCAGGTTACATGTGACGGAATTTTTGAACTCCGACTGGACGCATTTGTCAACGAACTCAATCGGGACGCGTCCGGTCAATGTTGCCATTCAACATCATCAACGAACAATACCGCCATAATCGTCAACAATGGCGATGAACAACATCAACAACAACAACAAACATGTGAACACAAGTGTCATACATTCTTTCGCGTTTGCTTTCAAAACTATCAAGCAAAGATTGGAAATAATTTGGACAATTGCGTGTATGGGCAAAAGATGACACCGGTCCTTAATGAGAAACGTATCTCGAAACATGCCATCATTTTACCGTTCCAATATTCATGGCCGGTAAGTTTTCGCTTGAGATTGAATTCAAACCAATATTTGATTTTAAATTCATTATCATTTTTTCAGGGAACGTTCTTATTGATCGTGGAAGCATGGAACAACGCCAGTGCCAATGCACCTGCCCAAGGTAAGTGTTACCTTTCTCTCTCTCTCTTTGTTTCACATTCACACATACATAATTGATCAGACGAACATCATCGATCGGATCGGATCGGTGGTGGCTGTGTTTCCTTCGATGACACCATTCACTTCTCTCATCATTGCCACCGAATGGACCGACCGTCCCCAAGTGACAGCTGATCGTTGATCACACACACACACACACAAGGCTCAGCTGCTCTGATCTTGTTACCCTAGTGTACTTTTAAATGAAACAGTTCACTTTGAACGTTGATATGAAGACACCTTGCGTCGGACAGCTTTTCCCGATGAACACAGCTTGTTACGATGCTTGCCGTCTTTCGAGTTAGCAGCCAACACAAACACACACACACACACATCTTGACGGTGCTTTTCACCTTCGATTTTATTATCACAAGTTTGCTTATGCACTTTTTTTATATATATATTCCAGTTTGTTTAGTGTGGGAAACTACCCTTAGGGCTACCTTTGCTATATAGCTCAGACAAGCTTTGTGTCCAGTTCAATTCTAATCTTCTAAGCAAGGATGTGCTTCGTTGTTTTTTTTGTGGCTAGGTTCGGTGAGTGAGTGAGTGAGGGACCCAAAAAAACCGACCATTACTATGCATGATTAAGTTGAATGGCAGTCAACTCCACTTGAAAGTGACGGACACCAAAATGATCAGGTTGATGCCTTTGAAAATGGTCCCAGAGAGTGAGAAGAAAAAACAAAATGGACTTACCATGTCAACCTGTTCTCATTTCAATGGGTCGCCTGTTGCCATGGCCTTTGCCCAATGAACACATCGCGACAGACGGGTCACCCAACGCTTTAGTTCTCTTTCTCGAAAAAAAAACGAACGGAGACCCAGAGCAGGTGTTTCATGGCTTGATCCTTGGTCGTGGTGCCTCTACGATCTCTCGATCAGGGCCTGTGAACCGTTTTTCTACAATCAATCGATACCTTGAACACATTCACGTTTACGTGTCCAATAACAAATGTCAATATAAGACTAGATGCACTAATTAAGTGTAGCCGTCTTCATCGTTAATTGAGAGACCTAGAATAGTCTTCTGTTCTTGACTGCTGCTTACCCATTTTCGTGTGTTGTGATTTGATCGAACTCTCGGGCCTCTTTCTTTCCTTTTTTTTTATTTTATTTTATTTTTCACTCACTTCATTTGTAGCTCTATCGTCCAGCTGTTACCGTAGAGAGTATACAAGAAGTGAACCAAATGAGAGAGAGTGTGTGAATTTTCTTACAAAGACGCTTCTTAGCCATCTGGCGCACTTCCACCTCTCTCTCTCTCTCTCTCTCACTTTTTCTAAGGCCACTTGGTCCTATGTCGTTCGTCTGCGTGTAAAGGCAATCGACATTTTGCACGTACTGTCTTAACATTGTCCATTTTTCCACCAACAGTAAAGTTCTCGGTTACGAGCCATGTCCAATATTGTCTCCGGATATCTTGCCTCAATGATTGTGTGCTGTTTTTTCCCATTTTCAACATATAGCACACACACACACACACTCAAACGGCCTCAAAATGGTCTGGTCGGTTTGCCCTCAAAAAATGGTTGTCACCACCAAAAGTAGTATATTGGTCTCTTTAAAAACAAAATCTAAAAAGTCGGAGCCTTGTTCGCACTTGGACCGTGAGAAAGTCGTTTACTCGTGTGCTAGTGTGTGCTCGTGTCTTATTTGCCCGATACGATCCAACTATCGCACGCGTTCGTCATTGATTGTCTGGGCACATCGCACATATCGGCAACAAGTTGTCCCAAACGCTTTCAATTGCTAAATGCAGACCGCATTACAATATCGTCGGCTGGATGCACTCCTTTTCCGCTATCCCACAGTCCTATGTTCTTCTGTTGTCGTTGTTGATGCTGATGTTGCTATCGGCCATCTCTCTTTTTCTCTCTCTCTCTCTATTTGACACAACAAGAAGCCATTCATTCACAACTTTTCACTCTTCACACTTGAGGCTATCGATTCCCGTGCTAGTTTGGACTTCCGACCCGGTACATGATACCAGACACACACACACATACACAAAACACAACGATAAGACTGACCCATACGATCATAACCATTGAGATTAATGGATGATCAAGGCTGTGAATGACATCGGCCAAAATGGACTGAGCTCAGCAAGTGTTTCAATGTGCGTCTATCAGTCTAAAGCACTATGATGAAACATATGACACATTGATATTCAATAGCTTGACCCTTGTTGATTGTTGTTTCCTAGTAGTCATTGCTGACCATGTTACTTAGTGTCGGACAATTGTCACCAAACACGGTGGCCAAATACTAAATCGGAGTGACTCGATTCTACTAATGGGACTAGATCAGTGTCAATTAGCGACCTTACATTGTGAAGTTATATATATATATTTACGACAGGTTGTCCGTTGGTCGTTGTTCTTGTGGCCTAATGATTCTTTTGGCATTCCACAAACGAGACTTTTGACACACTACACTTTTGTCAATGGTCTTATGTTAGTGGTGGCTGTTCATTCGAGACCAATCGAGTGGCAATTGTCAATTGAGGACGTAGCAAAAGCATTTTTTTCTTTCTTTCTTTTTGTTCATCTATGGCGACGGGGTATCGAACGAGAAAGTGAGTAAGAGTAAGAGGACGCAATGGCGGCACAGGTACACAAACATAATTACATCTTCGACTTATTGCGCGATGCAAAATGTCGTCCCGTCATTCGGTGCCAACTAAATCAGTTGTGTGTGTGTGCCATCGTCTTCATCATCATCATCATCGTCGTCGTCGTAAGAAACCTCAGTGAAGCGTAATTCCTTCTGAGCAAAACATCTTACCGTCTTTACCTTCTTCTTCATCGTCGTCGTCTTCGTGCGACTCGACCGACAGGGGAAAGATTGTCCCCGATGATAGTAAAAAGCAAAGTCAAGTCATCGGACAATTCTCAGAGAGAACCTTTTCTTTTTTCCAAATCACATTCCGCACTTCTTTAATTGATACCTCTCCAGGGCAGTGCTCTCCTTTCAGAACTTATTTTCCATTCACAAGATCGTCTTCCGTCGCCTTATTTAGACTCGTTACCTTTTGTCTTAATAGCTATTGCTCTTCCTTTTTTTTTGTCTGTTGTTCCGTTCACGGATAGCAATTGAGTTAACTCAATTTGATGATCCATTGGATGAAATGATGGACGATGGATATGAATGAATCACACGGAATGATTCGATCTCGTGCCGATCAAGGGCGGCCCAATCAAAGAAGAAGAACTTCTCAATTCTCAACCACTTGTTGTTCTTTTCGGTTCATTTCGTTTTCAATTTGATCACAATTGTCTCTCCCCTGACCTATTGTACACACTTCATTCACACACACACACACACACACACACACACACACACATTCACATCTCTCTCTGCATCCAAAATTCACTTTCATCTAATGATTTCTATCAATTCTATAGGTTCTCAAACGCCAGTCCTTATTGGACGATTCATCGAGAAGCGTGCCAACAAGCTAATGGTTGGAAGTAAATGGACCCAAACGGTTAGCTATCAGAATCAAACATCGCTTCGATTTTCGTATCGATTCCAATGTCAAGAAGGATATTATGGTGAAACATGTGCCAGTAAATGTACCCAACGTAACGATAGTCTCGGTCATTACAATTGTGGACCGAATGGTGAACGAATCTGTCATCCAGGATGGACGGGTCAATATTGCGAACAAGGTGAGTTGCTTTTTCTTTTTTCATTTCTTTGTGTTGTTTTTTTTTGTTATTGTTTTATACACAATTTTTTTTTGTTTTTGGTGACCGAATCATAAGGAGTCGTCGGTCATCGATATAAAAGTTAAATATTGATCTAGGGAAGTTTGCATTGTGGCGATAGCGTGTAATCGCATCGAAACATGTGCACGGAGAAATAGTGTCGAGTCTGCAGCGATATATATATGACACTAGTGTGTTCTCCCCTTGGTTGGCCTTCCATTCTTTAGTATTTATTTATGAGATGACAACCGGACATCCCGTCGACGAGTGGAGCACATAGTGCCAGCCAAACACGGCGGTCGTGCATCTAACGATAGAGAGAACGAAAGATGACATTGCTGACTACATGCATTGGAGACAGAGTCTCACAAGTTGTGGTTGTTTGACAGAATCTTAAGTGAGGCTACAATTCTTACCCAATTGAATTGAGACACTTGCCGCGCGCGTACAATCATGATGATGATGATGATGATGTGTCGTCTTCGTATTTTAGTTTTTTTTTTTTGGTTTTTTGGACTTGCCTCACTGCTTAATGCACTTGCTACTTGGACTAATTCCACCGTTTGATCTAGCAATTTCAGTAGTTCGGGCAATGTTACTTTGCTTAATTGCATATCAAGCGGAACAAATTGCTTATATATAAAGAGAGAGACTCTATCTATCTGACTGACTCGATGCAAGCCACACATTTACCAAGTCTATAAAACAATAAAAATATGAAACTGGCCCGCGGTGGCCACCGATTTGGTTGGGCCAAGCCAGGGTGAGCTAATTAAAAATCTTAGATTGAAAAGAAGAAAATGAAGTCTTCTTCTTCTTCTCGCTCCCTCATTCCTCTTATTTATTACCTCGATGCGCTATTATCGTTGAGAGAGACTCGTTCACATTGTCGCGCACAATTGCCAAGCACCATCTTAAGGATGGGTAACGCGCCTAAGAGTGACAGGCCAACAAACTTCGGTCACCAAGACACACTAGATAATTGATGTGAATCTTGAACACATTTCTTGCTTGCAATTATTGCTTGATTGATTCATTTGTTTTTTTGTAACATTCATTCAATTCTAATATATTTTATATTATATTGCTTCAACAGCCAATTGTAACAATTGTACCAATGGAAATTGTATTGGACCAAACCAATGTAAATGTCGCCGTGGATGGACCGGTTCAAAGTGTGATCAATGTGAAATCTATCCTGGATGTAAGAATGGCTATTGTCGTGGACCACATGAATGTATCTGCAAGGAAGGATGGGGTGGATTGTTGTGCAATCTAGGTAAGTCGCCGTCGTCGATTGATGATGATAATACTAAACACAAACTAATTAACGTTCGATCGTAACACCACTTTAATGATTATTGTTGTCTTATATATTGTGGCCTTATTTTAGATTTGAACTATTGCACCAACAATTATGGCATCTGCAAGAACGGTGGCACTTGTATCAACACTGGTCTAGGCTCCTTCACATGCCAATGTCCAGTCGGCTATGCCGGTCAACATTGTGAAATCGAAGTGGACAGTTGCGATAGTTTACCATGCAAAAATGGTGCTACATGCAAGGTAAGGCAATTTACAATCTTATTATTATATATACGACGATCACATCTGTTCAATAGAGTTTGAGGTTGTAGTGGTTGAGTGTTGGCATTCGTAAAGACATAAACGATCGAACGACTCGGTCGGTCCATATGGCGGCCCCAATTCTGGTAAATAGCCATAGTCGGACACATGTTGCATTGTGTGTGTGTGTGTCTATTATTGGACATGTGTTGAACGTTTGTTTTTTTTTGTATTATTGGCTACGTCTTGGCCATTACAGATGGAACACTAGGTGTTCGCACACCGTTGGTTGGCACGCGCACACACACACCTTTTTATTCTTCTCAACCCTAACTTAACCAACCAATGATGATCTAATGTTTATCGCTTTTATTCATCACAAAGAAAAAACATAGACTAGACACAACGCCGTGTCTAATCATGTTGAACGGCAAATGGTGCGAATATGTACAAATTCTCGATTGAAATTGTTAGACTTTGAAAATTCTTCACGCTCAACATTAGGCAAACATTAGTGAGTGCAAAGTTGGCCTAATTTGATGGCCAATTCGCGCGAAAGTGCAAAGAACACAAGAAGTGAAACATGAACGAACACACAAAAAAAAATCGGCTACTTAACGTTTCCTTTTGTGAACGGGTCTGGTGATGAAAGAGAAAAGCCATTCCACAAGTCAGTCATGTTTGAAACGATGCAACATTTACTTTCTCCTTAATGGACTCCGAGTCTCTTCTTTTTTTTTCAGTGTCTAATTGTGATGACTTTTTCCATTCTAATGGTACCCAGTTGCTGGCACTATGCTGGTGACCGATCTATTGAGGGGACCATTGAAGTTTAGCCTTTCATTGTCTACTACAAAGTGAACGAACATTTCACTTGTCGATTGGCTAATTGTCGAATTGGTCCACATTAAACACCACGTATGAAACATAGATGTACGATGACATTCTCCCACAATGATCGTTATGACCAAAGAGGCCATCTGGCCTGAAAGATGCTGGCCAATATGAATGAATGAGACTAGATAAGATAGACATGGCACAATTGGACACACAAGTACACACACACACACACACACCATCAAATACTCAACAAACAATGGCCCATTCCGATGGCTTATATGTTATTGTTGGTTATCAGTAATCGTCTTCCATCGTTCGAGGCCATTGTGTCCCAAATGTCTCCTAAATCATCTTTACCATTGGCTACCACATCGTCATGGCATCGTCGCCATTCTAAACATTGTGTATGTGTGTGTGTGTGTACTTACACTTGACGATGTCAAGTGTCCTCAAAAGTCATCAAACAAGTGGTCTCTCTCTTTCTATCTAACGCATTGTCGCCCAAGAATTATCGCGATTGCATCGCTATTCTGATATAGACCATTATTATATAATAGACTATGAACGGATATCCGATCAATTCATTTTTCATTCAATCATTTCTTATCATATATATTTTTTTTATCGCCCACATAGAGTCATGCACCTTTGAACTATACCTGCGAGTGTCCCATCGGTTTTAAAGGACCACATTGTGATCAAATCGATAGTGCCTGTTCGAATAATCCATGCCTAAACGATGGAAAGTGTTTGGATGGACCCAGCGGATATTTGTGTATGTGTAAACATGGCTACTCTGGCGCAAAATGTGAGATTCGTCAAAAGAATTGTACACCAAACCCCTGCATCAATGGTAAGTGTTTGTCATTCATTCATTCAATCGATTGATCGATTCATGCTTACCGCCTAATGGATCGATCAACAACAATCATCAACATCATATACCTTTATATAACCATCTGTATGTTTTCGTTTGTTCTTGTTTGTTTGTTTGTGTCAATAGGAGGCAATTGTCTTACAAATTCAACGTTGGAAGAAGGTTACACCTGCCAATGTCGAGCAGGCTTTCGCGGCAGCCATTGTGAGGAGAATATCAACGATTGTGAGTCGAATCCGTGTTTGAATGGCGGCTCTTGCCATGATGAAGTCAACTCCTATCGATGCCTATGTATGCCTGGCTTTATGGGCGACCTATGTCAGGTGAATGTGGACGATTGTCTGATGAAACCATGTGCCAATGGTGCAACATGTATTGATCGAATCAATGACTATCAATGTCGTTGTCCTCCCGGTTATACCGGAAAGGATTGTTCGATCAATATCGATGATTGTGCCAATAATCCATGCTTAAATGGTGGAAATTGCAAGGATTTGGTTGATGAATTTGAATGCGTTTGCGTTGATAACTATTATGGTTCAAGATGTCAATATCAGAATGTATCGGCACCGATATCGGCTAGTATGGAGAGCAATGATCAAGATGAACAGGATCAAGCATTCTCATCCAATCAATTGACAATGATCATCTTTGGTTCGGTGGCTATTCCATTGATTGCAATCATCATTCTATGTATGTTGATTGCATGTAAACAGTGGAAACGACACGATGAAAAGATCAAGAGCCGACGAGATGAGGCGGAGGCACGCCGACAGAATGAACATAATGCGGTGATGAGTGGCATGAATAATAAATGTTTGGACTCATGTCTCAATCCGATGGCTGCCAATGTAATTGTGAATGCATTGGATCGTGTACCATCATTACATCATTTGAACAAGTGCCATAACTATGGAAACAAGATGACAAATGAATATAGTTATGGACATGGCAATCGACACGCATATATCGACACGAATAGTAATAAGAGTGGAACGTTACATAAAGATTATAAGATATCGGGCAAAGTGTTGAACACGGACATTCCCATCAAGTACAATGTCAATGATGATCCATATTGTCATACGTACGAACAAATACAGAAACCGTCGAATAATCTGTTGGCGAACAATCTAAGCAATCAACAGATCTATGCACAGGTGCAACAACATTCAGCTAAACAATCGAATCTTGAAATCTATTCGAGTACGGCATCGGTAAAAAGGTAAGCATCATTGATTATGATATGTTTTTTGTTGTTGTTCCTCTTGGGTTCCCTCCTCGATCATTTTTTGTTGGTGAACCAATTAATGAGTCAATTAATATTTGTCCCGTTGATGATCATCACTAATCGGCTTCCATTTTTTTATTTTTCTGTTTCTGCCTTGCAGTGATTGCCCTCCGGTCATGATGCATCCATGCAGTCGACCCAGTGATTTCGGGCAGCATGAAAGTGCGGCTGCTAATATTCAAAAGTCGCATTCAAACTTGCCGAACAATATCCAAATCGCGGCAACACTCCAAAGGATGGGTTGCAGGTCAAACTCGATTTATGTGATAGAGAATCACTACTCTCAACCAATCTATGCCGATCAGAAGAAGTTGCATGCCACCGAAGTGTAGCATTAAAAACCATAATCAACGAACCAACATTTTGCAATTAACTTATTTGTGCCTGTCTGTCTGTTTCGATTGCATTCAGCCAGCCATATTGTGATGCCTCTCTTCTCTCTCTTCTCTCTTCTTTCTTCTTCTTCTTCTCTTTCACCACCAAATAATCTTCCATTTGGTATTTATTATGCATTTCTTATACGTCCTTCATCAAATTGGATAAATATGTTTATACCAATTCAATGGACCACTTAGTCGAATCCCACAAGTCAAGTCATTACAACAGAAAACGAACGGCCAACTTGAGTTGCCACTGTCCAAGACGCTCCATCACACATTTCCGTTAAATTATCATCATCCACATCCACATCATCATCGTTCCAGTCAATCATCAACCTATCTATCGATTCTGGTTTGAGATTTATGTCGCCAGAACCAGGATTACGCCCATCCACCGAATGAGCGTCAAGTCAGTGTCAAATCAACCAAGTGTTTTCTTCTTATCATTGGTCGTTCGTCATATATTTCAAGCCCACATTTTTTGTCAGCTGGCTGTACACTACTTATTTATTGTTTGCATTTCTCATCATTGATTCATCTTACCATCATTCTCAACCATCTCTCTCTTTCTCTCTCTTTTTAGACGAGCTTCAATCATTCTCATATGGTTCAATGTTTCAATGGTCATTTGTTGCCATTTGAATGTGAACAATTTGGGCAAATGTGTTAATCGTTCTGATGAAGCGGCTCAAAGTCGACCACCAGCTCGGTTTTCTATCATCACCCAAATTTGTATCGCACAATCTCTCTATATATATTTGATTATAACTTGTGAACCATTTGCTTGTTTGTACATAACTTCTACATGTAAATATATTCTTGTTGCCTTGTATATTTTGAATGAAATAAACAAAACCGATTCTATTTCTCAATTTTTTTATTGATTTTAACAGTTTGTATTACGCGTGCCACACTCACAATAATCTCATCTAATTTTTCTGTTTTCCTATTCAATGGAACAGATTAGTATTTTGTGGTAATGATTGGTTGGTTGCCACCAAAGGTGAGAATGTAATAAAAGTTGAATTCTTCTCTTTTGGTCGCATGTCGTTAGGTCAAACATTAGCAAAGAAGATTCAAGCGACCGAAGGACACATTGCCGCTACATTTTTTGGGGACGCCATGTCGTTTCAAGAATGATCGGTCGCTAGTGTGACACACACACACACACACACATCTATGGTCATCATTAGATCTAATGTTCCTAAGGGCCATTAATGCACTGACTGGCTTGTTCTCGACATACGGTTTGCCTGAATCAACACATAGTCATGGGAATCGACCGATTCCAAACGTTGCAATGGTTTGTCATTCTTTTTATGATGGTTCCACACACACTGAAGGCAACTTGTTGAAAATGAGATGACGCTTTTATGGCCATCAAGACAAATCACTTTTGGAAGCCATACAAGAGAGAGAGAGAGAGAGAGAGAGAGAGAGAGAGAGAGAGAGAGAGAGAGAGAGAGAGAGAGAGAGAGAGAATGGGGGAAAGGAAAATGACGACCACCACAATTGTACAATGTGAGAAAGAGAGCAAAAGAGACCCTCTCTTCTTCCTTTTTGCACTTCAAAAAGATATTTATTTTGGGATATGACCGATTCAAATTGCCTATCGACAATATCGCCAATAATTCACTATCTACCGATTCGCCAATGTCCATTCGGTGGCAAGTCAATTTTACCAATTTTTACAACCGATGACGAATCTGATCAGTAACAAACGGACGTTCGTTAATGAAGTATATTGGTGGTATAGGCAAAACCAAAAAGCAAAACCGAAATAGACATTTACACATAAAGTTCTTTCAGTAGCATTCAAGATCTCTAGTGTCACAAATGGTCCTAATAGACTTGGCCTCCCAGTGATCAGAAGTTGTAAAATGATCATCATGGTCACATATGATTGTGAACTAAAATCTAATGTGTTCATCTACTTGGAACTCAATTAGATCTTTGTTTTTCTCCCTCTCTCTCTCTCTCTCTCCGATGGTCTCGTTCAAAAGTCACACTCAATGTTTTGTACGTTTATCAAACGTTATGTTTGTGAACTAAATCAAGAGTAGCTACAAGTGTGTCAATATATTCAAGGAAGAGAGGGAGAGAGGGAGGAAGCTTATTAACCATCATCATATTTGAGCATATTGTCATTTAGATCCAATTCGGACGATTGTGTGTGTGTTTTGTGTTTATTTGTGCAAATAACGTCATGTCAACAAGAACATAGTGCTCATTCTTGGACGAATCCACACAATTGTAAGCTCATTCAAGTGTATATACTTACATTTTGATTTACTTTATATGTGAGTGTGATGCATTGTGTGTTTGCTAGCCTATGACTAAGTGGTTCTTTATCTCAAGAAGCAAATCTCTCTCTCTCCCTTCTGTCGTACACTAAAAACTATGTTTGACTCATTTGGTAGCAACCACCAACACCAGCATTTGTCGGTTTATATGAATGATCCATTTTGAGTGTTCATCATCATCATCATCACATTGATGAGGGTAGGTTGGGTGAATGACGAAACAAAGAAGCAAATGAATGGACTACCGGCATAGGACAAACAAATGTGAGTATATATCAAGTCAATAATGCACTACTTAACGCATACATCATTTTATTATTTCATTTTTTTTCTTTCTTTTTCATTTCAATTGCATTGATACGCCTGATGTGGCGGCCAATCGAAGAAGGGAAAGGTACCGTCAAACCAAAGAAGGACATTCGTATACAACAACAATTTGAGGCAACAATCGATATTGTTTTTCCTTTTGAAGGGGAACGAACATTGAACAAACATGAACTCGACCTCTCATCCACTTTTTGGGCGATGTGAAAGAAGAAGAAGAAGAAAAGAATATGGCAATATGGAAAAACATGGCATCATCATGTAGGAACAAAGTTCATAATAAATGGTAATGTGTGTAATAAGTATTATTGACGCCAAAAACAAAACAACATACATTGAAACCGACTTGCTTATTTCACCAAAAAAACCGTTCTGGTCTCTCTTTACGCCATCAAGTGCATCAAATGCCGATGTCGACGGCGGCATATTGCTACACTGTAAACGAATCTCACAGAGACTCAATTGTTCATTGCTCGCAACAGATTAATCTGAGAATGACTGACTGACTGACTGACTAACTACAGACTGGTATCACAATTTTGGCAATTCTGTTCTGCACTTCATCACAATTGTGCAAGTAAACGTTACAGATGCACCAAAAAACGAAGCGACGGCGTCAAACCAGTGTTTCACTTTATTGGAGATGGCAATCATTCTTTTTGGGCAATGCTACCGACATAGGTAAACATTTTGGATGATGGATGGATGGCTAGATGGATGGTCGTCGTCGTCGTCGTCTGAATGTAACGAGTCTATTAAACATAATTAGGTGTCGATCATCAACGATGGAAATGCACACATCGGTAAGTTTGCATATTGTATGAATGAATGAATGAATGGAAAGTCCAATCCATTTTATATGGACATAAACATATATTACATGTTTACGACACACTTTACTTTGAAAAATGTTTCCCCGTATTTTTCTTCTTCTTCTTCTTCTTCTTGCTATAAACAAATTTTAAATAGCACTTAAATGCTTGTCCTTGTTTAGCATAGTTTCCCGTGTGAGGATTCTTTCTATCCTATCGAATGTGTTCGTTCCATTCTCAAGGGTTAAGTTCCTAAATTGAGTTCAAAAAGCTTGCAACACGAGCCAATGTCCACTTGGTATATATATATATATACATATTCAGATAAGAGAATCAATTGAGATGACATTGTTCGTACTTAGTTTGGTTGGCCTTTTCCTATCGACACACAATGCTTTTGTGTGTGTGTGTGTGTGTGTGTGTGTGTGTGTTTGTAGATATAATTTATAATAATGGAAACAATAAATAAAGTGACAGATCAACCAAACGATAAGTAAACCTGTTCCCACTTTGACTGTTGTTGTTGACTTGAGCTTGAACTTGTAGCCATCTTTGTACACTTTGAGAATAGTGTCCATAGAATAATATACTCTCGGCATTGATGTGAACATTGGTATGAAAATGTGGATATGCATGAATGATATAATAACGAGCATCTGTGTTGACAAGTCATGTCCTACCTAACACACAGGTATGACAACAGTCAACCTTTTTTCTTGATTTGATATGACCCCTTCCAGAATGAAGTGAAAGTGGATGACTTGCATTGTACCTGAATTTACCATTAACGTCATTGGCATCCAATCATAGGGAAATGATGCGATTCTTTATCGCATTTTCTCCCTTAGTTTGTTCCTACTGATTACTTAAGTTATTGACACTTTATATCAAGGGACAATTCTGTCTATTTGATTCATTCGATTTCGAATCATTGTCCTCACACAATTAACATATGAAAACAATTGCTTAATTGTTCAATTGTCAGTGACCGTTTATGTTATAACTTTTTTGTTGTTGTGTGTTCGCGCCCGATTACTCAAGCTCCCGAATTAATCAGACTCTGCACCCCGACGGGGTCGAATCATAAATTAAATTCTCAACTGTTTTATAAGCGAACATTGCCTTATCTTAATGCATCAATAATAAAAAAAAAGAAAAGGTTGCCCATCAACTAAACATTTGAAATCGTTTAAAATCTTAATTTTAACAACAACAACACTAAGAAAAAAATGTTCAACGCGTCCACTATATTAGAATCGGAACAGGTGTCTATGGTGATCGTGTCGATGTTTAAAATGACATTCCACCTCTTGATTGAAAATGGTTTTGACCGTTTGTAATGGAATGTGCGACATTTATGTCAAGGCATTCATACGATAATGGACAACAGAATCGATATTGCGAGAAAGCTCACACACAAACATAAATGTTACTGAATTGATCTTGAAACCGAACGACTAATGAACACTTATGAAGTGACACATTGTGACATTTGCCGCATATGTCAATAGAGACGAACTAAAAATGTTAATTGCAAACGAACCAAACGAATATTCCAATTCAGTGGTTCCACTCAATTAGAGGCCCATTGGCGGTATGCGGTTTGATGAGCACCGTTCAATTCAAATCACTTTAGTCAATTTACATTTACCATTCTCCTCTTTATTCGCAACTGGTTGAACATTCTTTCACTCCGAACTGAATTGAAAGATTAACGAAATTGCCTCATTCATAACGATTAACTTGAACAATGGACAGATTTGGTCAGATTAAATTAATAAACTGTACAGTTTAAGGAATACCAGCTGGGACGTTTGACGATATTGACGGCTGGTTGGTGTCCTCCAAATGATCAATGACTCAATGATCGACCTGATCATTGCCCAAATGACCAAAAATGAATGAGTGGAGGGAGGGAGGGAGAGAATAAGAATGGGAATGGGTCTTGATGATTGACATCTTGAGTGCCACCTTGATCAGGTACAAAACGATTCTCACTTGGACACTTTACCAATAAATCAATTCAATGTCATTGTGAACAATTCTAATGTGTAAGTTTTATGCAAAACAAACATCGATTTTCGTCGACTATGGTAGACGATCAATCACGATGAATGCTGTCACCGTTTTTTTTTCTTATATTTTGGCGAACCATTTGACACCCAGTGATTGTTTGGTTCGTATCTGTTTCAATGATGATTCTATGATCTTGTATTGTAACATGGTTGGCTCCATTGTGTTCCTTACGTACGTGCGCGCGTGGTGCACCTCTCTAATTAGGCCCGGTGATCTATTGAGGATTGATATATTCCATTGGTGGTGGTGGTGGTGAACACAATTAGTCTACTAAATTCGGCCAAGTGCACAAATTCTAGTGTCCCACTGTGCCGCACATTAACCCGTTCTTCTCCACTTTTTTTGTTCGCGACAATGTGACTAATCTGACAGTTCTATCGCACAAATACGGTGTCGAACCCTAGAATGTCGGCAAGAATATGGTTGATACTTGTTGAACTCAGTTCTGTTCGAACGCCGACAGGAATTGTTCAATCTTGTTCAACAACTAAACAAAACAAAAAAAAATGAACCGTCACTAACTTCGACGAATTTGTAATAAACGTTGAACTCACACGTGAACGCAAGAACCGGGACCCACCAACTTGTGGTGACGGTGACAGGCGAATGAGCCTTTCGATCAATCTATGTGATTGTAATTTAGTATAATATGTAACAAAGATTGATATGCTCGAAATTGTATTGCTGCTGCTGTTTCTGTAGCTTATGGTTTGCTACAATTCACCATTTTTTTTTGGGGAATCTAGTGGGAATTACATTTCACTTACATTCCCATAACTTGGCACCTTGCCTATTGAGCAAATTGTTGCTTATATTCAATATGATTGGTACCCATCTATTGGTACTTCTTCTTCTTTTTTTTTTTTGAATTTTGAACATTTAGCGTGCACTACCACCTTTGATCGATACCGAATGTGTGTGGACCCAATCAATAGTGTGAAGGTGTTCGCAGTTTGGTCGTTGCATTCTCAACGCTACCATCATTGACAATCAAACAGACGCAACCGAATTAATTGATTTATGCTCTTCGTCTAGCCGATTGGTCGGTCGGTCGGTTGGTCGACTACTTTTCATTTGTTTCCATTGGTTAGCACATAAAGAACACAATAGAATCTCTTCCAACTAATGGGTGAGAGAGAGAGAAAGCTAGCGCGCGCGTCACAACATTCATAAACCAAAGAATCTTGAGATGGTCGAGTGGTAATAAGCGTGTCGATCATAATGGAAACGATTCAATTACTTTTGCTGCATCATTCCTATAATGTCGGAGTGTGTTGTATATGAAATGTTGTGTCTGTGGCAATGATGTTGGTGCATTGACGACGTTCCCGGTCGCGATAATTTGGCAATGAATGGCGAGCGACAAATCGATTATCGGCAGGAGCCGACTATTGTCAGCTATTAGCAGCAATCATCAACATCATCGGCCATTACCGAACTGTTGTGCCGATGTCTGCCAGCGTATATGCGAGTGTGTGTGTTTCATAATTCATCCATTCCTCTTTCTCTCTGTTTGATGATTGAACATTTCAATAATTCATCAATAAACAATAGGTTCACTTTGCCACAAAGAGCAATGGTGAACTGTTTCACACGATTCAAACATTTACCATTCTTTTTTTTATTCGGTAGCACCATAGCACTATAGATCGATGACGATAGTGCACACTTGATGGAATGTTACCATCGATTGACTTACTCCATACCCTGATCAATAAATATATAGATGAATGGAAAAGAAGAAGAAGAAGAAGAGTAAACGTGAACTGAATGATTTGAAGTGAACGGCATCGAACTACTACGAGTCAAAAAAGATTGTCAAATGCGAACGAGTAATTTATTAATCGATTAACATAATTGCATAAACGAACAAAAGGCACCACACATCTGCAAAGACAAAAGCATTTTGAAATGCATCATCATCATCATCATCAGAGGAAGTCATTCACTTGGGTGGCTCTTTGAATGTGAACCGAACACATCTTCGGCAAGTTTCGTCTATCGTTTTTTCTTTTTTTCGGTTTGACTCCAGAATTGATGCTATTCGACGAATCATGCAATTCTAAATTGTTGAGCAATACAACAACAACAACAACAAAAATCTACCGCTTGAGAATATATATCTCGGGCGAGGTAAGGTGACAAAGGTCAACACAAAGTGTCGGACGTAGTTTGATCATATTGGGCGGTCACAACTAAAATGTGGCATCCACATTTGGTTTTCGAATCATAAATTTACTGATTATTGTACACTCGATGGGAGAAAGGGGAAAAACAACGAATGGGCTTCTCAATATGCACCTCATTATCAAGACAATTAGCAGTTAGAGTCTAAACTGTTCCTTTGTAACACACACATAGAAATAGACATAGACATACTCATTCACACATTGAGACATACACACGCGAGCTATACACCTTTAAAGCAAATAGTGTGTATATCAAAATGGTTTTTTTCGACGACGATCAATGTGGACGAATTGGTAACGAATGAATGTTGTCATGGCGCCTGCCTCCAATTCAAATATTTGCACCAATCTTTTGTGTACGAGGGAAATCGACAATACAAACCACCAATTCAACACATGGCGTAATATGTTCGATTCGGTCCAGTGACATTGTCGTGTGGCCATTTTCATTTGAGGTGACAATTGCATTCACCACAAATATAATACCACAATATAATCGGGTGACATAATCGGACCACACAATATGCAACATATGTTTGATTCACTTTTTTTCCTTTCGAACGTAAGCAATCCTTTTGGTAAACAATGTCGAAACCAATAACCGATAATTTAGAGACATCTGTTGCATTTCCTTTTTTTTATATATATGTCAAATGTATTTGTTCGTACCAAATAATTTGAAATGAAACCATTTAACGTTTCGATGCTTCCATCTGACGGAACTCGATCGTACTAGACTAAAGGAGAATGTCGTCCATGCCGACCTCGAAGCCCGATAGGGTATAAACTCAATGTTTTGTGCCTCTATTTGTACGTGTGTGTTTGTGTGTGTACAAGCCAAGCTTCAAGCATGCCACCATTTCCTGAACAAATGAGAACAATATCAATCGAAACTAACCGACATTTGGTGTCGATAAAGTCCTATATTTCGTCATCGATTCATCCGGCACCTGACACCAAATGCAACCTCATAACAACGAGAGGTCGAACCAGTTGATGTGATAAATTGTTGCCTAATGATAGTGTCTGATGTGAAAATTTTCGATCCAAGGACGCGTATATGTAGTTTGCACTATATTCATTGTAATGATGTTATATTCGGAATAATTTTTTTGGCCTTTAAATTTCCTAACATCTACCAACTTATCCGGAATCCTAAGCACGTGCACGATTGACGCATCTATTCCAGTTTAAACCAATTTGCAAGTTGACGTCGATCGATATTGTAAACGTTATAACATTGCCATCGTGTTGAGGCGTGCCAGCTGTTTGGTTGGGCTATTCCCGTCGGTTATACAGTCTTTGCCTTTGCCAACGTCTTTGTGCACATCGTTTCCACCACTTCTGTGAGCAATCTGTACATGCAATCATCAAACAATATCTAAATTTTAATCTTCATATTTCATTAAACTGCCACGTCGGAATCTGCCAAACAATCAATATCTATATCAAACCTAACTGCCTTTATTTTCGTAATTGTATTGCATTTTATTTTATTTTATGAGAAATGGAATAATTTACCACATAAACATCCAAGTAAGTTGTTTTATTTGATTTAAACGAACCATAAATTATTAATCATTCTTTCAACCTTTTAATAGGTGTTTGATTAAATCAATGTTAATGACCAATGAAACGACAAACGATACAATTTGAACTAAAAATCAACCATCGTCTCAATAAGCCATTTGATTGATTGAAATTGTTTGACAACTTTGTGCCAAACATTGTATCATAGACACAACTGATATGTTCGTTTATCGCACTCTCTTCAAGATAATATGCTATCATTTGCATTAATTTTACTTTGATCTGAGGCCGAACAAGTTTGATATATTTATCCGACCACCGACCATGTTTTTAAAAATTATAGTTTGATATTTTTTTAAATTTCTAGGAATATATTATTGTCAATTTGATATTAGGGGTTTTTATCAAATTCTCATTATTGAATAAGCTGCCCAATTGATTGTAGGATAACATATCGAGCTGAATATAGAAAATCATTTATAAATTTCACACACACACACACACACAAAACAAAGAAATATATCATGACCGAACCAATGCGTGCATGGATTTTCGGTTATGGTTCCATCATATGGAAACCTGGATTCGAACATTCTAAAACGGTAGTTGGACATATTAGAGGATATTCACGAAAATTTTATCAGGGTAGTAATTTTCATCGTGGCCGACCAAACAAGGTAATTTTATTTTATTTTTATTTACAATGAAATATTAATTTGATTTTTTAATTATTGTTAACCAGCTGGGCCGTGTTGTAACACTCATTCGAGAAGAAGAGGTATACCACGAATAATTCATTTGAAATGTTTTTATCATTACTAACTTTTTTTCAATTTAATTTCAGGGAAGTACATGGGGACAAGCTTTCTTGGCAAAAGATGTAGAAGTTGCTTCAAATCATTTAACCCAACGAGAAATTTCGAAAGGAGGTTACAGTCATGTTGTAACATTATTCTATCCTCGAGATCCAAACGAAAAACCATTTCATGTTGTGGTGTTTATTGCTGAACCAGATAATCCACTTTACCTTGGTTCTGGTCCAATTTCGAATCTTGCTCATGATATTGCTACTTCGGAAGGAGAATGTGGACATAATGTAGAATATCTTTCTAAATTGGTAGCTTTTATGAAGGTTGAATTGCCAAGCGTACACGACAAACATTTGGATGAATTGGAAAAGGAGGTCAAACACATTCTTTCAAGTAACAACTCATCGATAATACAACTTTTTACCGAAGCTATCAATGAATGGATTAGTTTCCCGACAGTGAGAACCATTGCCGAAGAGCCAACATCGGAACAGGTCAAAGATGATGGTATCGTGGAAGTTGCTCCGTTCGATTTTTTCAGCAGTGTTTCCAAACGCAAATCTCGTTGTGTCAATAAATTTTAAAGAGTATGGGAACAATAAATTTGCAATCTTTTTTATGTACATTTTTTTATTCATGTACAGTTTTTATCCACTTTTAAATGAAATGGTAAATTAGCTTTTAAATTTATTAAACAAATACGATTCAAAACGAATTATTTCAATCCAAATTGTCTTAAGATCGAACTGGTCAAGTTTAAGCTCCGCGCTCGGAATCGAGGGCGCTAACGTCCGGCTTTTGCCCATCTCTACCTGACTACTCTTGCTTCTGTTCCTTTGCTAAAAAAGGCTATTTCCACCGAAGGATCTTTCCCATCATCAACACATGTATAATCAGCTGGACACGTCGCTTCTTTTGCATATATTCAACTTTATTTCAGAAAATAAAGTTAGTAATAAAAGTTCATAATCATGATGACAAGTGTAGAAGAAAAGTTTAATTTAATCAACCGAAATCTTCAGGTAAGTTTTCATCAACTTGTTTCAAACAAAATTATAACATTGTAACATTTATCATCTCATTACTATAGGAAATAATTGGCGAAGATCGTTTAAAAGAAATCTTAAAAGAACGAGATGTGAAAATTTATTGGGGAACCGCAACCACTGGCAAACCACATGTGGCTTACTTTGTTCCTATGTGCAAATTGTCCGACTTTTTGAAAGCCGGTTGCGAAGTAACTGTTCTCTTTGCTGATTTGCATGCATATTTGGATAATATGAAAGCTCCTTGGGAATTGCTCAAGTATCGGACCGATTATTACGAAAATTTAATTAAAACTGTTCTTAAATCTATCAATGTTCCATTGGATAAGCTTAAGTTTGTTCGAGGAACCGATTACCAATTAAGTAGAGAGTTTACTCTTGATGTTTATCGTTTGTCGTCAATGTTAACCGAACACGATGCTAAGAAAGCAGGAGCCGAAGTTGTTAAACAAGTTCAACATCCTATGATAAGCTCATTGCTTTACCCTGGCTTACAGGTTAGTGTCGAAAATTTGCTTTGAAAATAATTTTTATATACATCTTTTATTAGGGTCTTGATGAAGAGTATTTAAAGGTGGACGCACAATTTGGTGGCATTGACCAAAGAAAAATTTTTACTTTTGCTGAAAAGTATCTTCCTATGTTGGGCTATAAGAAACGCATTCATCTTATGAATCCAATGGGTAATCATTGATTTGATGAAACATTAGTTAAATGATCAAACTTCCTCATTTTAGTTCCTGGTCTTTCCGGTGGAAAAATGAGCTCATCTGAAGAAGATTCAAAAATCGATTTACTTGATTCTCCAGAAGATGTCAAACGAAAATTGAAGCGTGGCTTCTGTGAACCAGGAAACATTACAGACAATGGAATTTTGGCATTCACCAAACATGTTCTATTCTCTCTATTCAGTGAATTTGAAATCGTTCGTCAACCGGATCATGGTGGAAATTTGGTTTATACCAAATACGAAGATCTTGAACGAGATTTTGTTGATTTGGTTAGAATATTATTGTTACCATACGTAATTGTTGATTTCTTAAATATGGTATTAATATTTTTATTATCTATAGAAAGTACACCCAGCTGATCTTAAATCTAGTGTTGAGAAGTATTTGAATCGATTATTAGAACCAATTCGAAAAGCATTCAACGAACCTGAATTGCAGGAACTGACCAAAAAAGCATATCCTCCAGTTTCGAAAAGTACTCTTGATCATCAAATTTTTTGTTTTTATTTAATTTAATCAATTTCGATATGTTTAGAAGGAAAAGTTGTCAGCGTACAAGAAGAGCCTACTCCTGCCTTACTTGATATTCGTGTGGGAAAAATTGTGGAGATAGAAAAGGTAAGTTGAAGGTATTAATTATTTAATTGATAAACATTTTTATATTTGCAGCATCCGGAGGCGGATACACTTTACGTTAGCAAAGTTGATCTTGGTGAGCCATCTGGTTTACGAACAGTAATCAGCGGACTTGCACAATTGATTCCGGCAAATGAACTTTTGGGACGAATGGTGATTGTTTTATGTAATTTGAAACCGGCAAAGATGAAAGGCGTTGAATCAAATGGAATGATCCTTTGTGCATCAATAGCTGAACCAAGAGAAGTTGAACCATTGGAACCACCGGCCAATAGCGAAGTTGGCGATCGTATATTTGTGGAAGGTTATGCTGCTTCGGAAAATAAAGAAAATGGTTCCGAATCGTACGAAATTTTGAACCCAAAAAAGAAAGTATGGGATAAAATTCAAGCTGAAATGGTAACATCATCGACATGCATCGCCGAATGGAGAGATAGTCCAATGATGACGGCTAAGGGTAGTGTTAAATCGAAGAGTATGAAGAATGCTCCCATCAAATAATTGTCACATCAAATCATCCAGATCATTCAATTGATCGACAATCAAATTAATTTCTTTAAAAATTTTCCCGAAAAATTTTGGGAGAAAATGTTTATGTATACAAAGTCCAGTTCTTTCTCAAGTACAAGTTTTAATGTAGATAGATGGATTGTTGAATGACGTTCGTTCACACAATGTTTTACATGAGAGGTCTAGTTTTTGTTTCCATTTGCCTGAGTTCTGGTTTTATCTCTTTTTCCTTTTTGCTTCCAAAACTGAAGATGTGTCGTGAGAGTCCTTCACACATAAAGGCCAGAGTTGTTAGTCATTCGTTGAGGATTCTATTTCCTTTTCCTTATCCTTTGCTCTTATATCCGCTACTTTGGCTAATGACGTTTTTAACAAAGTAAAGAGAAACATCCAGAGACAAGCAAAATAATGCAAAATTGAAAAAAATTTGAGAAAACAACGTGTTGAGAAAAGAGTTTATGAATGACCCTACATTGTGTGTTTGTCTATGTTGAGAGACCAATGCTAATGTATGTCCATTGATCTGCACGTTGTTACCATGTGCACACATTAAACCGATGACAAATCAATGTAACTATCCCCATCATGCAACAGCATCACCATCCCCATCATGCAACAGCATCACCATCACCATCGTGCAACAGCATCACCATCCCTATCATGCAACAGCATCACCATCACCATCGTGCAACAGCATCACCATCTCTCCCACTCGACGATATGCAATTGCTCGTTCAGGTTTGAACAGACAACCATAAAGTTTCATTCACTGCTCGTTATATGCAATTACATTCTTTGGTTACATGCAATTTGTATATTCATTTCAATTGAATTTATTGAGTTTATTTTATTTTATATTACATTTATTACAAAGATGAATTCAATGTATATTTCAATGTGTTTTAGGTAGTGTAATGTATTGTAATGTGTATGCAATGTAGGAAATAATAGGAAATTGCCCAGCGACTTATAAAAGTATAAGAAATTGTAACTTACCGATTAATTGATGATGATTGCTTCGATGATCCAATGGCTGCAGCTGTAGGGAATATAAAAAAGGCTAAACTCTGCTTACGCAGAATCTCGCTAAAAAGTTAGTAAAGCATACATAAAATAAATTAATTAAACCCATGAACCCTCAACCCTCACGACGTCGATCTTCTCGGCCGGCTACCATCCAACGCTAGGCTTCTTTGCTTATAGGGAAAAAAGGTTAAGTTAAAATTAAATAAAATTAAAATTAAAACTAAAATTAAACTAAAATTAAACTAAAATTAAAACTAAAATTAACTCGCACGCGCAAACGCTAGGGAACACGCTCGGGACACGCTTGGGGACACGATGATGTAGATGATGATGTAGATGATGATGATAATTATATCTTCATATCTCACACACACACTCACTCGCACACTCTCTCTCACCCTCTCATACGCTTCAGGTTATTGTCTTCAGGTCTTCTTTCTTCAAGTTCTTTCTTCAGGTCTTCTTTCTTCAGGTCTTCTTTCTTCAGGTCTTCTTTCTTCAGGTCTTCAGTTATCGGATCTTCTTTCCATCCAATCGCTATAACTGTAGGGAATAGAAAGAAAATGGCTAAACTCTGCTTACGCAGAATCTCGCTAAAAAGTTAATAAAATATTCATAAACAATAAATTGAAACTTCTGAAACCCTTCCGACGTCGATCTTCTGCCATCCATTTGAACTTCATCCAGGCGCCATTCGATCACTGTAGCTGTAAGGAATATAAAAAAGTTGCTAAACTCTGCTTACGCAGAATCTCGCTAATTAGTTAGTAAAGCATTCATAAAAATAAATAATTAAACCCATGAACCCTCAACCCTCACGACGTCGATCTTCTCGGCCGGCTACCATCCAACGCTAGGCTTCTTTGCTTAAAAGGAAAAAAGGTTAAGTAAAAATAAAATAAAGTTAAAATTAAAACTAAAATTAAACTAAAATTAAACTAAAATTAAAACTAAAATTAACTCGCACGCGCAAACGCTAGGGGAAACGCTCGGGACACGCTCGGGGACACGATGATGTAGATGATGATGATAATTATATCTTCATATCTCTCACTCACACTCACTCGCACACTCTCTCTCACCCTCTCATACGCTTCAGGTTATATCTTCGGGTCTTCAGGTCTTCTTTCTTCAAGTCTTCTTTCTTCAGTTCTTCTTTCTTTAGTTCTTCATTCTTCAAGTCTTCTTTCTTCCGGTCTTTGATCTTCTTGTGGCTATAGAGAAAATAGAAAAGATATTAGATAAAGCGCGGCGCAAATATAAAAACAAAAGCAAGTCGCTGGGCAATAGTAGAGTTAGGATAGATAGATTAGTTTGTTTGTGTTAAATGTGTGTGTGTGTGTATGTGTTTGATGTTTCATGAATTAATGTTTCAATTTCAAGTCGTCAGTTCCAAGTCGAATCGATCAAGCCAATCAATTGCCAGCAATCGCCAAACGGAATCAGGAAATCGATGCTATTATCGATAAAACATGGTAAGAATAAAACAAAATTAGTAAATAATTTAAATGTAAAGTAAACCTATTATGTCTTCTTTATGTAGATGGATCCATGTTTATTATTTTTATATTCTGGAGAAAAGAAAAGAATGTAGTATAATACAAGATACATCAACTTTACATATTACCATATTATCTTTTCATATACTAATAACGAAACCTGGAATATGATCAATAAATTAGTGAAGGATCAAAGGTAATTAAGGAAACGTACCAAAGTGAAATGATTAATTGATTGATTGATTTCCATGTGGCAACATTGAAACATGAAATGAATTCAAGCAAATTAGTAAAAGATCAAAGGCAAACAATTAAACGTACCAGAATGATCTAAGATAAAATAACTGGTCCACAGTTTTTGTCATCGAAGCCTAAAACGTGATCAATAAATTAGTAAAGTATCTATCACAAACAAAGAAACGTACCGGAATGATCCAAGATAAAATAACTGATCCACAGTTTTTGTCATCGAAGCCTGAAACATGTTCAAAAAATTAGTGAAAGATCAATGGCAATTAATGAAACGTACCAGAGTGAAATTATTAATTGATTTCCATTTGGCAACATTGAAACATGAAATGAGTTCAAGCAAATTAGTAAAGGATCAAAGGCAAACAATTAAACGTACCAGAATGATCTAAGATAAAATAACTGGTCCACAGTTTTTGTCATCGAAGCCTAAAACGTGATCAATAAAATAGTGAAAAATCAATGACAATAAATGAAACGTACCAAAGTGAAATGATTGATTGATTGATTGATTTCCGTTTGGCAACATTGAAACATGAAACGAGTTCAAGCAGATTAGTAAAAGATCAAAAGCAAAAAATTAAACATACCAGAATGATCCAAGATAAAATAACCGGTCTACAATTTTTGTCATCGAAGCCTGAAACATGTTCAATAAATTAGTGAAAGATCTTTCACAATGAAACGTACCAGAATGATCCAACGCAATGTAATTAATCAACAGTTGGCATTAGCAAAAATTAAAACAAGGTAAAAAATTAATAAAAGGTTAATTAAAAACATTGAAACGAACCAAAATTGATCTAATAAGAAGTAATTGATCCACAGGTGGCATCAATGAAGCTTGAAGCATATTCAACAAATTAGTGAATGATCAATTGAAAACAAATAAACGTACCAGAATTATTCGTAATGGAATATTTTGATTCATTATTGAGATGGATGAATTCTGAAACAAGTTTACCAAATAAAATGAAAACTAATGACAAAAGAAGTAAAATATCGGAAACACGTGGCGTGGTGGACGAAGGATTGAGGATGATCAACGTGTGCGAAACGTTGTCATGCGTGTCGTGGTAAAACGAGGTGAAGACAAAAGAATCCATTGGTTTATATATTTGGACACGATATGTGGGCAGAGTGAACCTAATTTCGGAATTTGAAATAGATTGCGCATGGCGCCACGGGTAATAGCGCCCATTTTTCCGGATTAAAGCAAAGCATCAATTCGCGGTTATGACGCAATCGCAATTTTGGTTTGAAGCCATCCATTGCTCCATGGTTAGGATTAAGCATCGAATATCCACGCGTAATGGAACATATCATTATCAGACTCTACTTTTATATACTCCAGACGCAAATCCCAACAAAACTCAATCGAATTCTCAATCCTGATTAGGCCCTGTTTCAGCTGTCCTCCTTCCTTCCTCGCTCCTCGAGGAAGGAACGTTCCAGCGTTATTTTTTTTCTCTTCCTCGGCGCTAGTCGAATTTTTTATTTCTACACAGTTTGTTTTACCCTCTAACACATCTTTGTGCTATTTTGAGATCTGGAACAATTGCAAACTATTTTCGCTTCCCAATTTACTTAATTCATTGAAAACACCCTAAACTAAATCCGATTCAACACTGATCAAGATCTTAAATATGAACTCTTGAAACATGTATATATCGTTGTTGTTGTTGCTCGTCAACATTAGTACAATTTACCAACAACAGTATTCATCATGAATTTATTTGTGTTTTATCATGTTCTTTAACTATGGACTGTGGGAACCCAAAGGGTCGTCCATAGACGATCACTCATTTTGCACACATAACGGCGTCATACTCTCGTCCAGTCATTGCTGACCACATTATGCGGCATACCCTTGTCCAGCCATCGCTGACACATGTATATCGCATGGTTTCGCATCATGACCAATCCATGACCAATCGTTAGTCATTAGGCTTACTGTTCAACTCTTACTCTTGATAACAACATCGATGACTCGAGGTTGCCTCGTCATCCGATTGTCAACTAAGACTCAACTGGCACTTTGTCTACAAAGACAATGTGACCATCGACCAGTATATAAGACGATTCGCGATCGACACTAATCATCTGCATCTGCATCACGACACTCTCGTGCCGTGCTTACGTTCTCTCGCCATTCGCCTCTCCGACATACTACAGGACTTCATTTATTTGCAAGAATTAATGTAAGTTTAACTTGGTTTGTTTTCCCTACCCTGAGCGCTTAATCCCAATATATTTACCGCTAGTACACTTACATCTATTTAGCCAACAAAACTACATCTATTTTATTGTAGAATTTAGCCAGTGTCACTTGTGACACATTTGTGGTTCATCTTGTTGAACGCCATGCTTTACTAATTGAACATATAAAAGGAAGCCGATAAGCGCTATCAAAATTGCATCATTCTATTGTAGAAATTATCCAGCGTCCTTGGTAGCGATCATTATTGATTCGTCTCATTAGGCGTCTTGCTTTACTAATTGAACATGGGGGAGGAAGTTGATAGGCGCCATCAAAATTGCATCATTCTAGTGTTAACCAGCGTCACTGGTGGCGATCATCTCGGCGATATTGATTCGTCTCATCGAGCGTCTTGCTTTACTAGTTGAACATAGGGGAGGGAAGGACTAGGCGCCATCCACCAGAACTTTGTGGTAGCGGTTCGATCGTATATGTTACTACTTTGGTTCGTCTCGTTCATCCTTTGTCTTTTGTTATCAGTCAGCGTGTTAGCTCATTGTTCCCAATGCTTCACTGAATTGTGATTATATGATTTCTCTTAATTTTGATATTGATAGTTTGATTTCATTTCGGTTTTTAAACTCTTTACACTATTTTTCGTATGAAGATTAAATCCCTTTACCTTTTTCCATCAAAAACATTGGTGTTGAACTCCGCCATTTTGGCTAATGGCGCTATTTCACAAAGTAAAGCTTATCTTATTATGACTAACAAACCTTTTTTTTAATTTTTAATTGTTCTGGTGGTGGCGTTCTTGTTTTCTATTTTCATGGTTTAAGGTTTTTATGAGTCAAGTTGCAATAGTTCTTCTGGCAGTTAATACGACAAAGCTTCATGCTATAAGTTATTATTATTTATAAATAAGATTACACTCTATGTATGCCTGTTGCTTTTTTTATTAAACAACTTATTGTTTAAAAATTTTTCTTTGTATACAGTAATAATTTACAATTCAAGATGGATTATGAAGAAATGTTATCGACAGATGATGAAGAGTTATCATTTTCAATAATTAATCGTTTAAATAATCATGAATTTTCAACAAAACTAATCATGAAGAATAAAGTTAATGAATTAAACAAAAATGTCAATGCACGAATCAAATCGGAAAATGTCAAAATTGAATGCATCGATCTGTCAAATGATGACGACGAATCTCTTGATGGGGAAATCGAGAGTATAACTAATGAGGACACTGAAGAACTAGGTAAGTTTTATAAATAATAATTTCAAAATATATATTTTTAATAACCTATATAATTTAAATTAAAACTTTATTTATTATCTAACCAATCTTGTCAAAGAAGTTGTGAATGATGAAGAAAAGAGATTTTCAAACTCGGATCCAACTTGCTCCTTTTTTGATGGTATTGTTTCCTTGTCCGAAGTAAAAAGTTCAAGTAAAGAGCAACAACAACAGCAACAACAACAAACCACAGCGCGTCGATTAGGCGAACCCAAGTTAGCTAACAAAAAAGAAGAGTTAATAAAAACAAAAGGAAAGGAACCGTTGAAAATTTTAAATAAGAGACCTCTTCAAACTTCTGTCCCAAACTATGTAAGTCTCAAACGTTGTAAAAACTGTGCTTGTCAGTCAATACATTCAGTTAATAAGAAGCTTCGAGAAAAGAATTTAAACAAGGATAAAATTCCGATTAAATCTACCACCGAATCAGGACGTCGACAATTTGGACGAGCAAACAGTCCAACTATTTATTCGCCGAGTCGAACATTCATTGAAAATTCTAATGAAAATCAACAACTTATTTCTCATGAATTGAACATATTTCTTGGAAAACTATTATCCATAAATCCAATTGAATTTTCTAACGATTTTTTAATCAATATGGCCCAACGTTCACCTAGAAGTCATGAAGAAAATTTGCCTCTAACTTATAAACATTCGTATATAAGAAATTCTATTTTCCTTTTATTTTATATCATAGTTGGTCTCGAATTAAAGAGCATGATGCAAACAATTATAAACGCCATTTGTTGTGGATTCGGCATACAGATTTTCAGGAAAAAGGAGAACTTATTACAATTTGGCTAAACGGACTGATTGCTAGCAGCGAAATTTATCGTGAAGATTATTTCTTAGATAATTGGATAATATTATTAACAGTACCACCTGCTTCCAGTACACAAGAGGATGCAACAACTTCTATGCATGCATTAACATCGTATACAGTAATCGGATTTGTTCAAAACGTTCTCGACGATTTGGAAGTTTATCCTGATAACAGATCTGCACCCGAAGGAATTCCTATTTTGGGTCAATATGATCGAAAAAAGGATTCATTTCTTAGTACTGTCGAATATGTAGTCAAGTTGCATAAGAGTCAAGCTAACATCGATCTAATAAAGAGTAATCGATTGATTTATATGCAAGCAATTCGTTGTTTTCGTCCAACCTTTGGTCTGATTGAGATTCTTTCGATGAAGAGAACAAAGAAATATTTTATTGACACATTTCTTCTGCCAACATCAGATGTGTCCAAACTGGATTGGAGTCGTCACGCAACATTTAAAACGTTTTTTGAAGAAAAATATTTCAACGAAGAACAACGAAAAGCCATTTTAGCTTCGTATAATGCAGTCCAACAACCATATTCAACAAATCGAATCGTGATGATACAAGGTCCACCCGGTACTGGCAAAACACATACTTTAGTCGGTATAGTAAAGAACATTTTAATCAATTGCTCAACTAGCAAAGATAAGCCATTACGAATATTGATTTGCTCACCGTCAAATAGTGCCATTGATGAAATTGCCTTCGTCTCATTCGTAATAGACATTTCCTTGGAGAATTTAAAAGTTCCGATCGAGAGTTACGAATCGTTCGAATTGGACAACGATCTCAAGTTCATCCTGCCGTGAAGAAATATCTATTAGATGAATTGGTAGAATTTAACATTTTCATCTCAGATAAAGATAATACAAATGTTATTAAAAATTCCAAAAGTGAACTTCGAGATAAGTTACTACTTCATACTGATGTTATTCTTAGCACCCTCGATTCAGTTTCGTTAAATTGTATGAGTTTATTTCGAGAAGAGAATATCAGTTCTAAGAGAACCATTCGTTGTGCTATTATTGATGAAGCTTGTCAATGTTTTGAACCAGAATTATTGATGCCACTTATCTATCCAATAAGCAAAATTATTTTAATTGGAGATCAACTACAACTTCCAGCCTGTGCCTTCCCACCTACAGCATTTCGATTTGATCGACTAATGTTTGAACGTTTCAATTTGTATTTTGAAAAAACCGCAAAAACAGATTCTATCATAACACTGAGACGACAATATAGAATGGAGAAAATGATTTGCAGATTTCCTTCAAAATTCTTTTACAAAAATCAATTGATTACTCCTGAAGGTGTCGGTAACAATCCAAGGATACCGATTCAATCATATATGTTGTTCGACATTTCCGAATCAAATAATAATGGGAACTCATTGATATTGGATAATATCCAAGAAGTTGAATTTATATTCAGACTTTTACAAGCAATTTTTCGAAAATTAGGATATAAATTTGATGAAAGTTCAATGAATATTCCACAATCTTTATCATTTACAATTGGAATTATCGCATTTAATGGTAAACAAAAAGAAGCAATATATGAAAGAATAGAAAATTTTATGAATGGAAAACTTTTAAAATATGTTGATATCAATACGGTGGATGCATTTCAAGGCCAAGAACGTGACATTGTCATACTGTCATGCTTGGGTGAACTCAAATGGGAAAACGCTATAACACATCAGCGAATGAATGTAGCGTTAACACGTGCTAAATCTGCACTTTACATTTGTATCCATGGAGAAAGTTTTTTCGAAAATGTACACTGGGATAGCCTTTTAATTGATTCGCTATTACGGAAACGATATGTTAAAGTAAACGGTCTACAATCAATCGTTTCAATTCAGAATATAATTTCCAAGTAATAACCAGAAACAAAATTTATTGTTAGTTTGAATTTATTGTTTATTGTTTTCAATTAAATCTTATGTAATCCTAAATTCAAAATTCAAATTTATTTCATTCATTAATTAATTCATTCAAATTTATATATTTACAATTAATTATATATTAAATAAAAAATTGTTCGATTCATGATCAAATTTACCAATTTGCAATTTAAACGGTTCGCCATCGTCTCCACGTGTAGGCCGTCAATTATACTCAACAAGTTCTTACTTCAAATAAAATGCCAATGTCAAATCTTGTGATGATTAAGCCTTTCATCATTCATTTCAATATTCAAGAAATGCTTGTGTTAACACTTTATATGTAAGCACATACAAACATTCATACCTATTCATTATTACACACACTTGCACACAGCAGCTCATCGTAAACACATCCATTTATGATGATTTGTTTGTTTCACTTTTGTTTATACCATTTGTCTCATGTAAACAATTACAACTAACTGTTTTCAATGTCCAATTCTTATCAATTTATTGAATAATTTTCTTCGATAGCATTAACTTTCAAATTTCAAAATAAACATTTTAAAACATAAAAGAACATAGTTCACTAGTTTAGTTATTCACTCTGTGTAATGTAATGCTAAATACAAGTCACTCGTCTTTTGCTTCTCTTCTCGTTCAAATTGCTTTCATCCAATGCACTTCATGCATGATCGTTGTGATCATCCATCAATTTATAATATTGGAACGGAAGATCTCCAACAAATTTTATGTCAATGTTGTTGAAGAATATTGGACACGTTAAATCTTCATCAATGTAACTATCCCCATCATGCAACAGCATCATCATCTCTCCCACTCGACGATATGCAATTGCTCGTTCATGTTTGAACAGACAACCATAGAGTTTCATTCACTGTTCATTACATAAAATTACATTTTTTGGTTCAATACAGTTTTGATTACATGCAATTTGTATATTCATTTCAATTGAATTTATTGAGTTTATTTTATTTTATATTACATATACTATTCTATTGTAGAATTTAGCCAGTGTCATTTGTGACACATTTGTGGTTCATCTTGTTTTACTTTACTTCTTGTCATCATTACTTGTGGCGATCATTATTGATTCGTCTCATTAGGCGCCTTGCTTTACTAGTTGAACATGGGGAGGGAGTCGATAGGCGCCATCATGATTGCATCATTCTAGTGTTAACCAGCGTCACTGGTGGCGATCATCTCGGCGATATTGATTCGCCTCATTAGGCACCTTGCTTTACTAGTTGAACATGGGGGAGGGAGTCGATAGGCGCCATCCACCAGAACTTTGTGGTAGCGGCTCGATCGTTTATGCTACGACTTTGGTTCAGCGCCGGCGTTGGGCGACTTTGAGCTTTTGTCTTTTGTTATCAGTCAGCGTGTTACCTCATTGTTCTCGCTGCTTCATTTAATTGCGATGACAATGGTTTTCCTTTAATTTTGTAATGAATAACGTGATTTTATCTCGATTTTAATGAACTCTTTAGACTAATATTAATTCTTGTTTTTAATTTCATTCAATCATCAAGATAATTTGGTTACTGACTAAAAATTTTTACTTTGATAAAAACCCATATCCTTTACACTTTTCCTTTTTCCATCCAAAACGCAATGCGTACTCCACGGATGTCACCGCTTCCTAATAAGTCGTGTGTGATCGAGTCTGTGAGAGCCCTACACCCAAATAGGGCCTGAGTTGTTAGCCATTCGTTCTGGTTCTATCTACTCTTCTTTTTTCCTTCCAAAACTGAATGCGTACTCCACGAATGTCACCGCTTCCTAATAAGTCGTGTGTGATCGAGTTCGTGAGATGCCCTTCACCCATAAGGGCCTGAGTTGTTAGTCATTCGTTGAGGATTCTATTTCCTTTCCCCCTTTTTCTTCCACAACGCAATGCGTACTCCACCGAAGTTCGCCGCGGCCCAATAAGCCGTATGTGTGGGCTGTGTAGTGAGAGTCCTTCACCCATAAGGACCAGAGTTATCAGTCATTCGTTGAGGATCTATCTCATTCTCTCTTTTTCCATCCAGAACGTAATGCCTACTCCATGGATCTCACCGTGTCCTAATAAGTCATATGTGTGATCGAGTCCGTGAGATGCCCTTCACCCATAAGGGCCTGAGTTGTTAGTCATTCGTTTTGGATCTATCTCTTTCTCCTTATCATCCACTCCTATCTCCCGTTTTTATTAACCAAGTGAAGATTAAATGACTAATCAAGTTTTTTTTTAACTTTCAATAGTTATGGCGGTGGCGTTCCTGTTTCCAGTTATTCGTCGTGACGCTGATGGTGGTCGATCTCAAGCCATAAAAGTCCAACCTTTTCAGGCTTGACAACAATATTATTTCCCGGCGTCATCGAAACCACACTTTTATATTAATTTTTTTACTATTTAACTTTTGTAATTTATGAAAAAGAATATTTTTTTATTTGTGTACATTTCTTCACTAACTTTTCTCCCTTAAGCTCATCATCGACGATCATCAACGTTTAAGTTTGGTCACCTTCAACGCTACCAACTTTAATTTTAACTTTGTGATCATCAACATAACTTTGTAAGTTTATGATGCTTAATGACGTTCGGCATAGCTTTGTAAAAAGCTTTATTACACAAATCAACATCACTTTCGTGGTACTCCGATTGGCTCAACGATGTACATGGTTTATCGATAACTAAGTAAGCTTGTATTATTGACTTTTTCTATGATGTGTGCATAGTATTCCGCCAGATGATGGAATTCGTGTCTGTGTTGCAAACATGATTACCGTTGTGATCATCACCATAATCATAGTTGACCATAGATTTCAGTAATTTTCACTTTGTTCTTCTCGTTTTGGATTTTCATCTTGAACTATGCTTATTCCATGGATCGGTGATGATTGAACTCTGTTGAACGTTTATCTTCAGCACCTTCAACTCGGGTTTCGGCTTCAATTTTTTCTCTTGAATCATATCCTTTCTTGATTTCCTTTGTGCTTTATTTATTGTTGTTCTAGTCAAACTGGTCAACACTTTGTATGGTTTCTCATAGATTGCTTTTAGTTCTCCCCAGTTGAATGTGTCAACCAATGTTGATTGTATCTTTCTTCTTATCGATTGTGACTTCAGCCAATGTTTACCTTTGCATTCGTACATCGATCCATCCATGTTGTTTGTGTATACAAAGTCCAATTCTTTCTCAAGAGCAAGTTCAAATGTTTACAGATGGATTTGTTTCGTTCATCAGTCATGACTTGATCAAGTTATTCGTTTTACCAGTTCCCGATTTATTCATTCCTCTTCAACATTGCTTTGATGTTGGTGTTGACATTTGTTTACTATTCACATTGTTCACTTATTTCCGAAACACAATTCTAATGTAACTGCAGTCAACGTTGATTTTCTGTTTGCAAGTTTGCTTTACTTGTTGACAAAGTTGAATCCAATTGTTGTCTTCGATGTCGTTGCAAACATAAACCGAGTGAATGTTTTGATTGCCAAATGCCGATATTTCTTTGTTAGTCCGTATTTATTCAATCCTCTGACCGTGTCAATGGCTACAATGTCAAACGGTTCGTCCCCCGATCAGATCTGTACCAAGAATACCTGTTATTGTCGTTAACATGCTTCACATTGTAACGTACCTTATTTCGCCAATTCATAAATTTTGGACGTATCCCTAGTGCGAAAATAAGTCTTATAAGACGCTTATGAGATGTCTTAGTAAGATGTCTGAAAGATCGAATAAGACAGTCTTACATTTAGCGTCTTATAAGCGTCTTATAAGACGCTTATAAGACCAACTGTGTAAACAGTCTATATCCACTCAATCACGTGACTAGTATAGACCACCTTTGTCGATATAGCCGTATAATACAAGCTCGCTATACCCGGGTTTTTGGTACCGCTTCCTGTTCCATATTCAACCCTTTTTGTGTATTTTATAGTTTTAATTATTTAATTAAATATATATATATACTTTTAAATTACAGTAATATTATGAATAGGTATACAAATGTTATATTAATGTTATATTGATGGAATGGTTTTAGCATTTTTAGGCATTCTTTGATCCATATCGATGGTGCTTGATCCATTCTGTTATTGGTATTGTTTTTGTAATATTTGTATTCATATTGTTGTTTCAAAATGGGAGCTCGATAGTTCTTGATCAATTTGAATGTCGTTGAATGAATCTTTTGTGTTTGTGTTTTGATCTTTTAAATCATTCGATGCCAAAAAACTGTGCCTGCAATATAAAAATGAATTAGTTTTGAATTTAGTTGATTAACTTATCATTTTGATGTAAAATCTCATCAATAAGAATTGTTCTTCGGATCGTTTGTGTGAATTTGTAAACCATTTGGAGTAAGTTGAATTGATTTGGTTTGATTAGCATCAGATGAAATAAATCTGGTTCGCATAAATTTGAATTTTCTGAAATGTTAATAGGAATATAATTAATAATAAATACAAATATGTTTTTATTTAACTTAACTTTTTACTATACTATTCCAAACAATTTTAATTGACCGGTCGTGGTTTTGTTGGCAACATTTCAATCTGTAAACTTCACAAGCATTTTCTTTGGTTCGCCTTCACCCAATATTGAAGCAATGTTAGCAATAATGAATCTAAAACGAAAACTACATAATAATTTGTAAGAAAACTATTTGTTAATTAGTTATACTTATCTTTAATTAGAAAGTTATGTTGTGAAGGAAACGGCAATACTTGCCGAAAACGAGTTGAACAAATGAAGGTTTTTTATTATAATGAAAAAATGCTAATAATATTACGTATTATAATGATTCTTTAAACAACAAATAAAAACGTTGATGAAACACACGAACAGTTATAATCACAATAAGATTGAATTTATTAAAAGTTATTAGCAAAAATTGATGAAAAGAATGAAAGACGATAAAATAGAAACACATTAAGCTATTGTGTAACGCGACCAGCAAATTCGAGAGTGGGAAAAAGAATAAGCGAGAGTGAGGAGACAGTGCAATGACGGTTGGAGACCGTTGAGAGCGGGAACCAATCAGCTTTCGTTATTCACAAAACAGTGGCGCTACGAACCAGACATAGGCATTGTTTATATTGCAATGTATCTTTATGAGAAATCAAATTGTTTAATCAAAGAGGTGTTTCTATGAGAAGATGAAGTTCAATTGGATCGAACTTCGACCCAATGATAATTAACATGATCATCTGTTTAGGGTTGTGTCATTTTTGATGAGAATCATCTGGTTGATCCAGAAATGGATCATCAATTTGATGTATTGATTTTCTAATGTGTTTGCTATGGGCAATCACATGGTTTACTCAAACGCGTGTTTCTATAAGAAGATGAGTTCCAATTGGATCGAATTTTGGCCAAATGATCAATAACATGATCATCTGCTCAAGGTTGTGTCATTTTTGTTTTAATGAGAATCATCTGGTTGATCCAGAAATGGATCATCAATTATTTAATATTTTTAATAAACGGAAAAATCGATTTCTGATACTTAGAATTGTCCGATTTTAATCATTTAAAATGTATTCTATTTTAAAAAATCACAATACTCATAACCGTTTACAGAATCGGAATCGGACTTGTGGTTGCAATTCTATAAGCAAAAGACTGGAAATGACATCGAACGAAAATCGAATGCCGTCGAATCAAGCAATGTTCCATGGACAGTTACCCCATTTTTTTGGCTCGTTTTGACAATTGGTTTTATAACTTTGCAACCCTAAACTCGATTTCAATTCTGAAAAAAGCTTATTAATCATTGATAATTGCTGATTATAATGACATTAAACAACCTTGGATTCAACAAATGAAAAGTGCGTAAAAAATCAAATCAAAATAACCTTTGATTAAATAATGCCTCTTTCTATTGCGAACAAAACCACATTGATGGTCAATTTTTAGATCAACCAAATGACTATCGTCAAAACGGAAAGAACCTGATGATCATGTTATTGATCATTTGGCCAAAATTCGATCAATTGGACCTCATCTTCCCATAGAAACACGCGTTTTAATAAACAATGTGATTGCCCATAGAAACACATAAGAAAATCAATACATCACATTGATGATCCATTTCTGGATCAACCAGTTGACTATCATCAAAAATGACAAAACCCTGAACAGATAATCATGTTATTGATCATTGGGTCAATGTTCGATCCAATTGGACCTCATCTTCCCATCGAAACACGTCTTTGAATAAACAATGGGATTTCCCATAAGAAACACATGAGAAAACCACCACATCACATTGATGATCCATTTCTGGATCAACCAGTTGACTATAATCAAAAATGACAAAACCCTGAACAGATAATCATGTTATTGATCATTGGGTCAATGTTCGATCCAATTGGACCTCTTCGCATCGAAACACGTCTTTGAATAAACAATGGGATTTCCCATAAGAAACAGAAAACCACCACATCACATTGATGATCCATTTCTGGATCAACCAGTTGACTATAATCAAAAATCACAAAACCCTGAACAGATAATCATGTCATTGATCATTGGGTCAATGTTCGATCCAATTGAACCTCATCTTCCTATAAAAACAAGTCTTTGAGTAAACAATGTGATTTTCCATTAAGATACATAAGAAATTTCCCAACATCATCAATTCATTACTATCATAGATAAAAAATGTAGTCAACAATCCCACTATGAATGCAATCACAATTGCAATCCCAATAAGAATTAATAATAACAATTATTGACATTAAAATGACATTATTATTAGTAAAAGATGACCATGGGAAAACTTGAGCCATTTTTGTTTTGTTTCCGAGTAGAATTGAGTGCGATTAATGTAATTTCCCATTAAGACACACTAAAAATTTAACAACTTTGCTTTGATGGACCATTTCTGGATCAACCAGTTGATTATCGTCAAAACGGAGTGAAATTGATTAGCTGGTTGATTGTAAACAGAATTAAAATCCGATAAATAATAATTTGAATCAAATATATTGGAGGATTCAATCCGATTTCAAGCGTAATTTTTAAACTATGAACTTGGATATTGAAATTGATTGGTTGATAACTTGAAAAAGATGTGACATCCGGAATATATTGATAAAAATTTGTATAAATTTGAAAAAATTATTGTTATTGTTGTTGTCTGTTGTACATGTACGTGTATCCCCCTAGTGACAGAAATTTTGTCTTACATAAGACTGTTTTAAGACGTAAGATTGTTTATAAGACTGTTTTAAGACATAAGACATCTTATAAGCGTCTTATAGTAAGACATCTTATAAGACATCTTATAGATTGTCTATGACGCTTATAAGATATCGTAAGACTTATTTTCGCACTAGGCGTTTGTGTTCCTCTGTAAGATCGATTAGTTCTTATACAAGGTGTTTTTGACAAATAGTTCACTTTCTCATAATCCAGTCTGATTTGTTTAGTTGAGGTCCAATGTCTGTAATCTGGTTGACCAAATTGAATACAGTTGTTGTCTTCGATGTCGTTGCTCACACAAACCGAATGAATGTATCGATTGCCGTCGAATGCTTTGTTGATCCTCTTACCGTGTCAATGTGTACAATGTCAAACAGTTCGTCCGCTTATCCGTTCTGTTTTGATGTTCCGTCTTGGGCTTTGTCGTTGACATGTATCTCATTGTAGCGTTACTCTTTTCGCCAAATCAAGTTATGGTTCAGGTTTAAAATCATATTCGATGTTCCAACTTGTTGATGTTACCTTTAGCGTTGCTTTTTTACATAAGAATCTCTTTATTCCATTCTTTGAATTCCTTGGAAAGAGAAATAGGAACTTTGGAACTAAAAATCGTATTGTTTACTTGATTCCAACATGCGTGAACACTAATGGTATATCGGTTGCAATGACAATATAGCAACTTGCAGTGACACTTTTTCTTCAAATTTGGGCTCTACCACACAATAACATTGAGATTTACATTGTAAAGTTTATATGAATTTGCTTTTTTGTGGGCTCTACTGCCCCACTTGTACTTTTCTGAACACATTACTTAAATTTTTATTTATTTAACCTTTAACCTCAAATATCTCAGAAACAGTACATCGTACAACTTTGAACATAGTCTCATTCGATTGGAAATTAAATTTTCCATTAAAAAAAGTTGTGTTTATTATTATAATTTAAAAGGTTTTGTTGTAAAACGCAAAAAACTGAAAACGTCAACAGAAAAAGTGATTTTACAACGAAACGGTGAATATTTTTAATAAAGTTTTATTTTGTAATCAACGGAAAATTTAATTTCCGATCGATTGAGACCATGATCATCATCGTACGATGTATCGTTTTTGAGATAAACGAGTTTTAGTAAATTAACTTTGAACACGTACGATCATTCAACTGTTTATTTTCTACTAAAATTATACTTGTATTTCAACTATTTATTTTCTACTAAAATTTTTTTCAATTTTCAAGAAAAAATTGAAGTTGCTTGGATTCTAATGAAATTTTCAGGAATGGTTAATTGATTAATAACAAATCATTTCTCAAAATTTCACTTAGTAAATCTAAAGGATTCTACCCAAAACCGGAATAAAAAGGCATTCATACGTACAATTGGCAAATGCAATGCATTCCTATGGAAATGGCCATAAGAATACTGAATATTAATGTATTTCAATGGGAAAGTATTGGAAAACCGATGAAATTTCAAATTTTGTTGATTTTACAATATGTTTTAAAAATTTAATATCACAAAAACTACAATGATTTAAATCTTAAAACTTATGAAAATAATAGATAAGATAATGATCTATAAAATGACATATTGATCAATTTTGTAGAACTTATCAATCGTCAGTTAGCAATGCCTAAACTTGACCTAAATTTTTTCAGTTTTTAATAATTAACTCAAGAATCGTACAAAATTAAATTTTGAAACTTTCTAAATTTATAAATTCAACAATTTCTGATCGATTGAGACTATAATAAATTTTGTATGACTTATCATTCTTGAGTAATATGCGTTTTTTATAGCTATTGTTTATTTTTTGTTTTAACCTTAATATCTCAATAACCACAAATAATAAAAAGTTGAAACTTTCCAATTTTATAGATTTTGGTATTCTTAATCGAATGAGTTAATGATCAATTATGTAAATCTTATCGTTTTTGAAATAGACGCGTTTTAAGCTTTTTTTACATGGTTTGTTGTAAATTTAATATCTCAAAAACCGCACAAAAATAAATTTTTAAACTTGGCACATTTATAAATAAAAAAACGCTTCATCAAATTAAATTATGATCAACTTAGCAGATTTTATCATTCTTGAGTTATACACGTTTTTGATGTTTTTTGTTTATTTTTTAATTTAATCGCAATATCTCAGTAACTACACCGAATCAAACGTCAAAACTTTTTTTGTTGTTAGATTTTGGTATTCTTAATTGAATAAATTAATGATCAATTATGTAGATCTTATCGTTTTTGAGATATACGCGTTTTGAGCTTTTTTTACATGGTCTGTTGTAAATTCAATATCTCAAAAACCACACAGAAATAGATATTCAAACTTGTCACAATTATAGATAAGAAAACGCTTTATTAAATAGATTTATAATAAATGTTAAACAATTCATACTTTTTGAGTTATACTTGTTTAAACATAGATAATAAAAATATTTATAGAAGATTATAATTGCTAGTACTTTTACTGTTTGTATATATATTACACCTTTATATTAACACATGGAATAAAGGTCCTTTATTTAAAAAAAAAAAAAAAAAAAAAACATAGATAATAATATGATCAATAATTTAAAAAATTGAATTTAATCGAAAGTGATGAACGAAATACTATCGATACTATCGAAAATTTTTGGCGTTTTGAAAATATGTCCCATAGGAAATACATTGAAATGTTTAAACGCGTGAAACATAAAAACTACACCGAATTCAATCATAAAATTATTTTGACTGATAGATTTTATGATTCTGAATCGATTGACACCATGAACAAGTTTTATAAATTCATCGTTTTTGAGTTATCGGCGTTTGAACACACCCAGCTATTTTCTATGGGAAAATGTCTCGTAGGAAATACATTGAAATGTTTAAACGCGTGAAACATAAAAACTACACCGAATTCAATGATAAAATCATGCAGATTTATAGATTTTAAGATTCTGAATCGATTGACACTATGATCAGATTCGTACGATTTACCGTTTTTGAGATGGAAAAATTTCTAATATTTAAAAATCCACCAGGTGTCGCCACCAGCGAACATTTTGAAAAATTTGCAAAACTGAAAAAATTTTAAAATTATTTTTCACAGTACTAGTAACGCCATCTATTGAATTTTATACTCAAAAACTCAATTATCTCAAAAACGGTAAATCGTACAAACTTGATCATGGTGTCAATCGATTGGAAATTAAATTTTCTGTTAATTTCAAAATAAAACTTTATTAAAAATATCTATCGTTTTCTTGTAAAACAATGTTATTGTATGAACCTAATAGGCACGTGTTTACACAACCAGCTGTTTTACATTTATGTTTATTGTTGGCCACATTGATGTTGCAAATGCAATTGCAATGGAAAGAAATCAAGAATCGAAGGAAATTAAAAATGGATTCAAGTTTGCATCCTATACATTTGTCTGTGCACCAAAGTATTCCTCGTTTAATTTGTTTTGAAAACAACGTGTTATTCCAACAATTTTAATTGTAAGTTTTTAACTTTATTAAAAATTCTTTCTTACATATTTATCTTACATAGGTCTACATTTTTTATTGGTTTTCCTCGTGTTTGTGTCGAACCTTCATCATGACCGTTCCGTTTGTCTTTTGCGGTCCATTGCCATAACTGTGCATCGAGAATCTATTTTTTATTATGTACACTAAGATATATAATTCATTCATGTGAAATACTTCTACTTTTATTTCATTGGAAACCTCATTGGATGTTAATTTGTACCCACAATCGTTGTTCGCTTGAAAATTCCAAATAAGTTTTATCAATCGTAATATTGAAACATCAAATATTGTTTACAAAACGTTTTCATAACATTCATTTCATTGATAGGATAATTTTATGCAAAAGTTTACAGAAAATATAATCTGCATCTTCAATGATCGATTGTCGTATTACCAAAATCGTGATGATCACGATGGTGACGATTATTGGGTTACGATTCCGAATGGAAATTTTGGGAATGTAAATTCAATCATATACTATGGAAACAATTGATGACCATAACTCTTTAGTATGAAGCTTTTGTATCAATCGTGATTTTTTTCAATAGGTAAGTAGTATTAGATTCAAGTTTATTAAACATTTTTCTATTCATTAAAGGTTCCATCAAGTTACAGAAAAAATCATGGAACGAGGGAACAAACACAATCATGGTTATGAACATAATGGCACGTGTTTATATTCAATCAGCATTATGACATCGTTTCTCATTATTGATTATCATAACTCTTCAATAAAACGATCGTGCTTTGGTTACTAAACCAGATTCAAGTTTGCTAAACAGGTTGTCTACCACACACCAAATTATACATTGTTTAATTTGTTTTGAAAACAACGTGTTATTCCAACAATTTTAATTGTAAGTTTTTAATTTTATTAAATCATTTTTTTTACAATTTCATTTTACATAGGTTACATCTGTTATTGGTTTTCCTTATGTTTGTGTCGAACCTTTATCATGATCGTTCCGTTTGTCTTTTGGTCAACGTGAGCAATCGACGCCGATCATAAATTATTGTACAAAGCGATGAAAAATCAAACGAGACTCCAGTCGATCATACATCAACCAATATCGATAGGGAAAACATTGATTTAAAGGATGAGAGCCTAAGCAAATTTGTCAATTTGTCAGACCATTCAATGAAAAAGATCGAGAAAATTGAATATGGTTATTTCATTGCTAATATCGAAACGCTATTTGGAACTTTTCTGATTCCTGTTCTTCGGCAAATATATTCGGATCGAAATGAAAACATTGGAAGATCTCATTGCACCACTATATTGGGTTCGAAAACATCTAAGGTTCAAGTATTTACATTTTTAATGATTGGTAAAGCTCCTTTCTTACCCTTTCATCTTACACAGTTATCTTCAGAGGACGAATATTTGGCTTTCTCTCCAGCTACCCAAAAAGAATGAAACCGTTCTAACCACCAAATACAACCAAATTTTAGTTGTATAAATGGAAGTTCTTATTATCAGTAGTTCCTATCGTTTCCAATGTCTTTGGTTCAATCTTGAAAGAATTATTGAAATCTTATACAAAAAGGGAAACAGAAGAACTACATGAATGAAATGAATACAGAACTACACAGATAATTGAAGAAACAGTGTGTTTTTTCAACAATTTTAATTGTAAGTTTACATTTTTATTTATTAGTAAAACTCTTTTCTTGCATTTTTATTTTACACAGTTATCTTCAATTGACGTATATTTGACATTCTCATCAGCAAGGTGATGATGGCAACTGTTCAATTAGTAATCACCTATCCAATTCGAATACACTGTTGATCCTTCACTTTCGACCAATTCGTCAATATGTCTATACGATTAATTCATGCATTGCATAGCATGTTAACACAAACTTTTTCTTTTATCGCAATTTCACATCAATGACGCCGGTAAAGCTCACATTCAACGTTAGGCGTCTGGTTAGCGCGCGAAAATTTCATTATCTTGAGCGCGTACGATTTAGCCATCACATTGCATGTCTGCACAAACGTTTGCTCTTATCTCAATTTAACATCGATGACGCCAGATCATGGTGGCGTCCTCAACGTTGGGCGTCATCTTTGTGCATACCGCTGCAATTCACATTGATGCATTGTTCTGGTTGCTTATCACGTTGAGCTTCACTAAACGCATTGACCAACGCCAATAGTTGCTTCCATTGTTCAACCTGCCATGTGCTCGCTACGTTAAACGTTGAGCTATTGTAGCTTGATCAACATCCATCTAAATGTTTCAATTAAGTTTTGATATTATTTTTTATCAGTTTTATACTAATTATTATTCTTATATACTTTATTCTACAGAACAATTATGATTCCAATCAACTATTAGACAAAACCAAACCAACACGGTAATCAATTGTTCATAATTGTATCTTTATTGTCAATTATTGTCTTTCTCAACTTTGCCATTTGTTCTCCTACGAACAATCAAGGTATCAGTAAAAAGGTAATTAAGTTTCTCTTTAATTCTAAAGGAAAGGATTTTTGAAAATAGTTTTAAATTGGGCTATAGTCTATGCATATGGGCAGTCATTATTTTTGCTTTTACAAAAAACGATCATCTTTATCAAAAATCCTTTCCATTTGAATTAAAGAGAAACTTAATTACCTTTTTATTGACACCTTGATTGTTCGTAGGAAAACAAAATGGCAAAGCTGAAAATGTTCAAAGTTAATACATTGAATTACATGCTTTTTTCTTGTTTGCACAGATATTTATTTTTATTACCCAAATAATATGGATGGCGAATATAGATAGAAGAGTGGCCGAATTTTAATTCAAGATTTTAATTTTATATTTATTTGTAAACATGCACACACACACAAACACACCTGTGTTCTCTCTCGTTCTCTCTCTCTCCCGGAATCGTATTGTGTGTTTCAACCTTAACTAATTTTTCTTTATTCTGTTTTTTACAGTCCGTCTGTCATTGGAGACACGGTGAAGACTAGTCAGTAAGACTAGCCCGGCTTGTTCGCATGGAGGAGCCTGGTTTATTCATGCCGTCCTGCCTCCATGCAACTAAACGAAGAAAGTGGAAAAATGGATTGTCTGGGTCGAGCTGGCCTGAATCTTTTTACTTGATTCTGCCTGTGCCTACTTGACTACTAAGACATAAAACACCCAAAACATGGCAGAATCGATGAGTTCGCTAGCAGGACCCTAGGTACGTTCTTCCTGCCCACCTGCTAGCAACTTAAAGAAGTTACGGGCTTAATTGAATAGTCGATCGAATTGTGGTGTGCCTAACTTGCATAACTGCGGGTCGCATCACTTTGGGTTTTTTGCTTAGCCTGCCTTTTTCCCCATTCGAGACTTAAAATTTTTAAAAACGGAACTTGGCGAAGATTTTTTTTTATTAGCAAGGTACGTTCAATTTTTAATGAGATGATGATGGAGGGAGAGAGAGAAGAGAGAGAACACATTTGAGAACACAATTAAAAACACAAAACATTTTATATTTTATTGTATATTAATAATAATAACTATTGAATTGTAATTGAAATACAAAATAATAAAAATTTTGAAAACTTTCGGGAAGGAGCAAATCGGGAAATAAATGTATAAACACGTTATTCGTATAAACACAGTGTATTGAATATACACAAATTGAAACTTTGGCAAAGGAACGGAGTCTATGAATGAACGTGTGTTGTGCCCACTTCTCTGTACACTGTACAGTCATGTTTTGTTTACATCTTATATACATTGAGGTTTTCTATTCTTTGTATCAATTTGAATTTTCAATTAAAAACGGAAACATCTCGAACAATCAAAACATTGTATTTTCATTCCAATTGAAAGTTTTAGTACCTTTATTCCAATGATACTCATGTTAAAGTCGGAACCTTTCGTAACAGGTAAATTTGATTTCAATTTTAAATCATTTAATTATTTGTTTTCATACTTGTATATTGGTTCATGGTTCATAATACTATCGTTTACATTATTTCAATCTAACAGATCGTTCAATTCAAACTTTATAAATTCAGTTTTCTATTTTACAAATGTTGGCGTCTTCATATCGATTGCTTTCGAGTTGTATTGATTGTACAGCAAGTCATACATTGTACATCGTCCTACAACCACCGATGTCGCTAGTTTATCTCTTCACCATTCATCACACACCAGCACATTGTACCACAGCTCATTCATTGTTTGACTTTCTTTCTGAACAGATCGCTCTACTCAAGTTGTGTTTGCATCATTTATCCTAGTTTGATTTGCCAATCAAAATTTAGAAACTTCTTTTTCATTTACTATTATTTTCTTTGGCACCTTTTGATATATTGAAATCTTTTTCTATTATTCTATATTTATTTCCGTGTCCACTATTGAGTGCTATCAATATTAATTTTAATTCGATTCGATTCACTTGATCACTTGACCTATTGACCTATTCCCTCATATTTGATATTGTTTCTGTTGTGCATTATTTAGTGTTACCCTTTCTAGTGTTTAAAAGAATCTTTCTTTATACATTTTCATTATCCCCTTAATGTCTCGAAAAGTTTCAATCTCTTAGCATTATTTTTGCTAATTACCTATTGCTATTGCTACTTACCCAAGTCCTGGTTTTACTATTAGGTAGAGATAGATGAACTATACCTCATCGTACACGCTCACATACTCACTGCTGACTCATTTTGGTGCTCTTTTGTTATATGCCATGACCAACAAAATATGTTCTCTTTTCATTTTAGAAGAAATTCAATTTTTCTTTGGCGTTTTATAATGAAGTCATCAAGGTGGATTGGTTTGATACCAATTTAAAACGGCAAGTATTCCATGAAAGTTAAAGCTCGATTTCGTTTCTATTCATATATTAATCCCATCTTTTTTTTAGGATGTTATGACATTTAATTCGATCACCACTTTGGCATTATCATTTCTCAATCATCCATACCCATTTATAATATTTATATTCTGTGCTACAGTATTTTTGCCATCAATTTCCATATACATATTGTTCTTATTCTCTTTTCCTTCTTTCGTTTACCACATAATTCAGCTATCTTGGAGATGATGACTTGCATCTGCAAGTAGGATCCTTGATACAATTCCAATTCAAATTCAATCTTTCTTTGGTGTTTTATTATGAAATCCTCAAGTTGGAATTGCTTGATGCTAATTTAGAACGTCAATAATTTCAGGAAAGTTAAAGTTGAATTTCTTGCCTGTTCACATATTAATTCCATTTTTTCTTCATACTTATTTTTGCTTGGTGATTAGTGATTGGATTACTCATTATCATTTATTTGATATTTTTGTGTTATATTTAGTGTTATTTTTGTGCTACCATTCAATTGATCGACAAACAATATTAGGTATATTGATTTCCGTTTCGTAATTTAATTTCGCCACGTATCAAGTTCAATAATTGTTTCTTGTGTTTACCATTGAATATTATCGATTCCAGTGTTTATTAGAATCAATTTCATACGCGTCTACTTTTCACATCTCATTCAGTTAGAAAATTTCATTGCATTCAAGGAATATTTAGACAATTTGAAATGGCAATTGCTCCAGGTAAGTTATTTCACTTTTTATTGGATCACATATTAATTCCATGTTTTTATTCTAGGTTATTGTGATGTTTAATGCAATTCCATCATCACTTATGTATCATCTCTCAATCATCGACACTCATATATAATATTTATATTGTGCTATATTAGTGTTGTCATCAATTTCCATATACAAATTGTTCATATTCTCGCTCATTTACCACATAACTCAGCTATCTTGGAGATGATGACTTGCATCTGCAAGTAGGATCCAAGATAATTGTCCCAAGCCAATGGGGCCCTGTTCTCGGGTCCGTAATGAGGAGGGTGTGGTACGATGGAATAGCTATCAAAGCCCGTAAAACTTTGCTGTTATCAGCGTAATTTTACCTTTTCATTGATCGTTAATCAATTTTTATTCCATTTCCTTACTATTTAGTTAGTTTTATATCTCTATCGTTTTTATTATTTCCATTTCCACGTTTTTTTATTGAATGTGAGTTTTATGATAGTCATTTATGATAGAGATTTATTTCAATTTATTTATGATCAAAGAATTATTTTATTTAGTTTTCTAGCTAGTATTTCTTTTTCATCTACATCTCTATCATATTAGAATTACTATTGAATGAGAATTGTATTAGTTGTTCTTGATAGAGAATTTTATTTTGTTTAATTCACTCTGCATTCTTCTTGTATGATTGATGTTTTATCCATTATAGATGATCCATCTTTTTCAACTATCTCTATCATTTTAGTTTTACATTGTCAACTATTGAATGAGAGTTGTAATAGTTATTTTTTTATATTCAATCTGCATTCCTCTTGTATGGTTGATTGTTTAACTTTACCCAAAATGATCTATTTGCAATTTCTTTTTACATTGCATCTTGTATGTGAATCGTTGATCTTATTGGATCTATTTGCAATTTCTTTTTACATTGTCAACTATTGAATGAAAGTTGCAATATTTATCTTTTATATACAATCTGATCTCCTCTTGTATGGTTGATTGTTTATCATTAGACATAGCTCCTATGTTTGAAAGTGTTTGAGATGATCCATCTTTTTCAACTATCTCTATCAATTTAGTTTTACATTGTCAGCTATTGAATGAAAGTTGTAATAATTATTTTTTTATATTCAATCAGCATTCCTCTTGTATGGTTGATTGTTCATCTTTACCCCAAATGATCTATTTGCAATTTCTTTTTACATTGCATCTTGTGTGTGAATAGTTGATCTAATTAGATTCATTTTCAAATTCTTTTTGCATTGCATCTAGTATGTGAGTTGTTTAACTAATTAGATTCATTTGCAATGTCTTTACACATTGCCCTTCGCTTGATATCGTTGGATCATATCGTAGGACTCTTTGCATGTCTCAATGCATTGTATGTGAGTGTTTCTCTCGCCCGCTAATGGGTTTTGGCACACACCATGCCGGTTCCCCCATTAGTTGGACATAACCAAAACAATTGAACTAACTTGGTGGTCATATTAATTGACGCCCGATTACCTGACTGGCGCATGCGTTCTTGTGACGAAGACCAGTGACGAGTGACCAATGGAGAAACCAAATGGAGAAACCAAATGGAGAAACCAAATGGAGAAATCAAATGGAGAAACCAAATGGTGAAACTAAATGGAGAAACCAAATGGAGAAACTAAATGGAGAAAACAAATGGAGAAAACAAATGGAGAAGAAGAAGAAAAAACAAGTGGTTTGGAAAATGAAAAGTTTATTGTAATAATAATAAATAAAATACAAAAAAAAATAAAAATTTTATTGATTAATAAAAAAAAGGTGTTCTCTCTCTTCTCTCTCCTCTCCTCTCCCCCTTCGATACACTTACCTTTCTTCTCCCCCCGCGATGTCTTCGCCAAGTTTCTGTTTATAAGGCTTAAAGTCTCACGTACAGGTACAGGCAGGCTAAAGAAACCTATTGTACGTCCAAGACTACCCATTCCCCCACTTAGGTTGCGTTGCCGGTAGGCAGGAGAGGCTGGGCGAACCTATTTCCCCCCGGCGAACCCATTATATCTCTGCTGTTTGGGAATTTATAGTCTTGCAACCAGGCACAGTGAGAATCAAAATGTTAAGACACAAGCCCTTTTGTTGCTCCAGACTCATTATATCTCTGCTGTTTTTGGGCGTTTTAAGTCTTGCAACCAGGCACAGAGAGAATCAAAATGTTGAGACCCAAGCCCTTTTGTTGCTCCAGACTGCTATGCATTGCCGGTTGCTTCTTTTCGTTGCTTGAAGGTCGGCTGGTCAAGCGTACCAAAACCCTTCAAGCGAACACTTCCGCGGGCCTTCACCGGTGCATCCAAGGTGCAATCGGTCTATATAAAAATAAAATAAAGGTTAAAATAAGAACACACACACAACGATTCTAGGAGAGAACTAGAGAGAATCGAGAGAACACCGTGTGTGTGTGTTACAATAATAAAATAAAATAAAATAAAATAAAAATAAATGAAGGCCATCCATCCGGTAATGTTCGCCATCCATCAGGTATCGATAGCCATCCTAACTTAATGTTCATGGTCAAGAGTCTATCGAGTCCGTCATCCCAAAAACATTAAGTATTTAATATAAAAGGTGGGCTGTAATCCATCCGGTAATGATCGCCATCCAAATTAATGTTCATGGTCAAGAGTCTATCGAGTCCGTCATCCCAAAAACATTAAGTATTTATTGAATAAATAGACACGTTTATTGAGTCGCAATCAAATCTTCAATGCGATATTCGTCAGCAATACAAGTCAGCAGTTTTACGGAATCACTGGTCACAGATCCAATGATTCCAACCATCATCACTTTACACAGGCTTTGGACTGTCAAGTTTGAGGTCAAGAATACAAAGAATTTGCATTCAATCATTCCAAAAACCAGGCGGATTTAAAACGATGTTCACTTGATGATGTCTCAAAGCAAAATGAGTATAAACGTAAACAAAGCACACCGCCGCGGCTATGTTGACATCAGTTGTAGGTGTAATGGAAATGGTGTTAATGTACAATCGATTTCACTTTAACTTCAATTATCTCGAAAACTGTACAAACTCGACAACAGCTTTATTGGACTCGAAAACTCTAAATTAATAGGAATCGATACCAGGCAGATTTAAAACGATGCTCACTTGATATCTATTGAAATACATTAATATTCAGTATTCGTATGGCCATTACCATAGGAATGCATTGCATTTGCCAATTATACGGATGAATGCCTTTTTATTCCGGTTTTTGGTAGAATCCTTTAATTTTTCGAACTGAAATTTTTAGGAATGGTTTATAATTAATTAATTAATCATCTCTGAAAATTTCATCCCAATCCAAGCAACTTTATCTTTTGCTCGATTTTTATCAAAAATGAAGGCTTTAGCCTTTGCTTTTTTTCAATTTTTGACAAAAAATTAAAGTTGCTTGGATTCCAATGAAATTTTCAGGAATGGTTTATTGGTTGAATTCAAATCATTTCTCAAAATTTCAGCTCGAAAATCCAAAGGATTCTACCCAAAACAGGATTCAAATTAATTCATCTTTTGGTGTCATGTCGATTTTTTATCAATCAATTTGAATCCAGTTTTTGGTAGAATCCTTTAGAATTTCGAACTGAAATTTTCAGGAATGATTTATAATTAAACAATTAATCATCTCTGAAAATTTCATTGGAATCCAAACAACTTTAATTTTTGCTCGATTTTTATCAAAAATGAAGGCTTTAGCCTTTGCTTTTTTTCAATTTTTGACAAAAAATTAAAGTTGCTTGGATTCCAATGAAATTTTCAAGAATGGTTTATTGATTGAATTCAAATCATTTCTCAAAATTTCAGTTCGAAATTCTAAAGGATTCTACCCAAAACAAGGTTCAAATTGATTCATCTCTTGGTGTCATGTCGATTTTTGATCAATCAATTTGAATCCAGTTTTTAGTAGAATCCTTTGGATTTTTGAACTGAAATTCATAGAAATGATTTGTTATTGATCAATAAACCATTCTTGAAAATTTCATTGAAATCCAAGCAACTTTAATTTTTTCTTAAAAATCGAGAAAAAGCAAAGGCTAAAGCCTTCATTTTTGATAAAAATCGAGCAAAAATTAAAGTTGCTTGGATTGCAATGAAATTTTCAGGAATGGCTCATAATTGATCAATAAATCTTTCCTGAAAATTTGAGGTCGAAAATCTAAAGGATTCTATCCAAAAACCGGATTCAAATTGATTTATGAAAAATAGACTAAAGACCAAGGAATCAATCAATTTGAACCTTGTTTTTAGTAGAATCCTTTGGATTTTTGAACTGAAATTCACAGGAATGATTTGTTATTAATCAATAAACCATTCCTGAAAATTTCATTGGAATCCAAGCAACTTTAATTTTTTCTTTAAAATCGAGAAAAAGCAAAGGCTATAGACTACATTTTTGATGAAAATCGAACAAAAATTAAAGTTGTTTGGATCGAAATGAAATTTTTAGGGATGATTAATTGATCAGTAACAAATCATTCCTGAAAATTTCCGTTCATAAATCCAAAGGATTCTACTAAAAACAAGGTTCAAATTGATTGATCATTTGGTGTTTAGTCTATTTTTCATAAATCGATTTGAATCCGGTTTTGGGTAGAATCCTTTGGATTTACGAACTGAAATTCATAGAAATGATTTGTTATTGATCAATAAACCATTCTTGAAAATTTCATTGAAATCCAAGCAACTTTAATTTTTTCTCAAAAATCGAGAAAAAGCAAAGGCTATAGACTACATTTTTGATGAAAATCGAACAAAAATTAAAGTTGCTTGGATCGGAATGAAATTTTCAGGGATGATTAATTGATCAATTTTAAATCATTTCTGAAAATTTCAGTTTGCAAATCTAAAAAATTCTACCAAAAACAAGGTTCATATTGATTGATTTCTTGGTGTTTAATCTATTTTTCATAAATCGATTTGATACCTGTTTTTGGTAGAATCCTTTGGAATTACAAACTGAAATTCACCGGAATGATTTGTTATTGATCAATAAACTATTCCTGAAAATTTCATTGGAATCCAAGCAACTTTAATTTTTGTTCGATTTTCATCAAAAATGTAGTCTATAGCCTTTGCTTTTTCTCGATTTTAAAGAAAAAATTAAAGTTGCTTGAATTCTAATGAAATTTTCAGGAATGGTTTAGAATTGTTTAATAAATCCTTCCTATAAATTTCAGTTCGTAAATCTAAAGGATTCTACCCAAAAATAAGATTCAAATTAGTTGATCAAAAATCGAAAAAACGCAAAGCCTATAGCTTTCCTTTTTGGTAATTATCGAGAAAGGATTAAAATTGTTTGCATTGGCATGAAGTTTTCAGGAATGGTTTATTGATCAAAAACAAATCATTTTTGTAAATTCTTTTTCAATAAATTAATTCAATTTAAAATAAAGATATGTTAAAATATCGGCGGCCAAGTTGATGATCGAGAGTGTCGTTCCAATGATCGGCCACCATCAAGAACGCCACAATAAACAACGACAATTCTGAAACGGAAATGACCATCGCTGTTGCCATCAATAGTTTAAGAAGTATGAAAAGACATTTGTAAATAAAAAAACATTGTTAATGAATTATCAAGATTATAGTGTTCAAGTGTACTTAACTTTAATTAAAACCGAAGCATCATGAACAACAAAAATATCTTTAGTGATGGTAAATGATCAATGGGATGTATAGAATGATGGAAATTCAAACTAAACAATCAAACACTCAAAAAATATATTATTAAACAATCAATGTTAAAACATAAAAAAAAACGTACCAAATGTAATCAAATAACTTCTGATATTGATCTAATTAAGTTGATGAAATCAATATTAACCAATGGGCAAAGTTTTCAATAGTTTCATTGTCATCGATAAATGAATAAATCATTTGGAATAAAATTTTCAACTAAAATGACCAACCTCGAAAACAATGGTCAAAAAAAGAAACAATTTCACCAACAACAAATATCGGCAAAAGCAGGTAACAGGAACATCAACATCGGATATTATTTTCAGCATATAGATATTGGAATAATGATCATAAATAAGCATCATCAACCATAATGAACATCGGAAAAACGAACATGAATAATTTGCATCGACAAAAGAAACATCAAACAAGAACATCGACATCTGGATTGATATTCAACATAACAGCTTCGGCAAAGAACTATAATGAAAACAATTGTAAAAGAAACAAGTTAACACTGGTCAAAAACAATTGAATCAAATGATACTTACATGATAATATGCATGGGATCGCCCGACTCTCGCGAAGAAATGATTCGGGTCAGGACGTCTTATATCAAGCCTGACTTTTATAATGTTGTCTATAATGTGGATCTTCTTACGCCCATACCTTGGACCTTCTTACGGCCATACCATCGATCTTTTTACGGCCATACCTTCGATCTTTTTACGGCCATACCTTCGATCTTTTTACCATACCTTCGATCTTTTTACGGCCATACCTTCGATCTTTACCGTTCATCTTCACGGCCATACCGTTCATCTTCATACGGCCATATCGTCAATCTTCATACTGCCATCCGTTCATTTTAATACGGCCTCGTTCGCGTTACCTCCTCCCCTTCAGCTTCGTATTCGTAGTGTCCAGATCGTAGAATTTAGGAAGCGATTGAGATATTGATTAAACGAGCCATACCCTGTGAAGAACTGAGTTTTGATATAATCAGGAACGTATTTCCAGGCTTTCCTGTCTTAGATTGAAGAAAGAATTTCCGTGTCAATCTGCCAGTAGTAGCCAAGCTTAATTAATATCAGCTGTGAACCATTGTCGCTGTAAATAAGACCCGGAGGACCCCGTCTGACAATAAATCGACGAAGTGCTTGAAAAACCATTTTGGATGTCAGACCGTTGATCGTTTCCAAGTGAACAGCCCGAGTCGTAGTCCGAATAATCGGTCACACCTGATTCATTGAAAGAATACCAGTGGGACGTAAACGAGTTTCCAAACGCAAAATTCCATCCGGATCGATAATACAACAATAGTTTCGTAAAAGGCTACCACGATCAATTGATTGACTTGTTTCCAGTGCATCGATTTCATGTTGAAAATGATTATGTTGTACGTGTCGGATAGCCAAAGTGAGCGAAATATAATGAGCGTCGAAAGTCGAATAACGTGGAACCTTCTAGAGTATCTTGGCGATGTTGGGGTATACGTTCAGCCAAATTCCATAGTTAGCCATTCCATACGTTCGGTACTAATTGATTCCAATCCAGTTTTTGCTTCCAAAGTTTCCGCATTAAAAACCGTAGCTTGATTGTATATGGAGACACAAGATCCAATGGGTCATAAAACGAGGATAAAAAGACGCGAATTTTCGTTTCGTCAAAGTGTTCAAATCCAGATTGGGATCGACCGAAGCATTTTGGTTCAATGTGATTGCCACATACACGCCACCACCATTGCCATCCAAAGATATTGAAATGGGAAAATAAAAAAAAATGTTAGTGAATGATTAAAGCTATTAATTTTAAAGAATACTTAACTTAAATGAAAATTCAACAAAAGCAGGAAATTGGAACTTTAGTACTTCATCGTCTATCGTTTGGTACGTGATTGGCAGTCGTTTGGTAATTCTCCGTTTGTTGCATCGTTTGGTATTTGATCGTCCATCGTTTGATATCGTCCGTCATAAAACACACCGCCACCGCAATTGTTATTGCCATCCAACGATGATGATATGTGAAAATGACTAAAAAAAATGTCAGTGAATGATCAAAGCAATTAATTTTAAAAAATACTTAATTTAAATGAAAATTCAACAAAAGCAGGAAATAGGAACATAGGCTACCATAATGAACATCGGCAAAAACAGGAAAAGAAGATTGATGATCATAAAAGTTGATGATATGTTGGTCAATGAATAAAATAATTGATGAAAAGTTGATTGGTGGTTAGTTGTTGATTGATGAAAGGTAAAAACCGATTGATGATCTTCTTGATTTTTTGATTGAGCTTATATACAAATTTTATGCTACTTCAGCCACACATTTGCTATGTTCAATGTGGTCTTCAGCAACACAATTGCTATGTTCAATGTGGTATGTAGGGTTAAAGTTAGTCATTTCAGTTTAAACTTCGATTGAACAGTAGTACACAAAACGTTAGGCGCACTAGTTTAAACTTTGATAATTTCATGTTGCCAATACACCATGGGGTGAACATGAACTTCATGTCGAAGCATGTACAACCATAGATGAATTGGGGGCCAACCATTAATTGTACAGTGAAAGAAGGCGACCAACAATGAACGATGAACAACATGAACTAGTAGAATACACAAACGTTAAGCATACGAGTTTAAACTTTGATAACTTCATATTGCCAATACATGGTAGATTAAACGTGAACTTCATGTCAAAGCATGTACAACGATAGATGAGTTGGGGCCAACTCATTGATTGTACAGTGAAAGAAGAAAGCCAACAATATGAATCATTTGTATCATGATTAGAACGATGAAATAGGTTCATCGAATCGAGTCAAATGTATCATCATGAGTCGAGATGCTTCATCGATGCAGTGCTATATCGGCAAATGTTGGTACTAAAACAATAAACATAAACATATGGTCGAATAAAATTTGTATTAGGTTTTTTATAATGATAAATATGGATAATTTACCAAGGTATCATTTAGTTACGGAGGAAACAATTTGATGCCAATAAAACAATTTAATGTTAAGAATACCATTGGATTCCTCAGTATCAGTTAGTTAGCAATGGTTTCCATTTGAATTCCCAAAACAATTTGATGCCAAGGAAACAATTAATCGGAATGTTACCAAAAAACAGACCAATAATAATCAACCATAATATGACGTGTATGTCATTGGTAGAATGTTCAACAAAATGACACAATTCGGACCCGCATTTTGATTTTACGCCATTCTCGTCCTAAGGAAAGTGGAAACCATTAGTATATTGGTAATAGCTTGAATGTTTTTACTTTACCAACAAAGAAAATTGCATTCAGCATGCCCACATGCATTCAGTTAGTTGTTCTGTTCCACTTATTATACAAAGATTCAACTAAGAAAGATTCGTAAACGTTAGCTTGCTTAACTTCCTTCAGTTATACAGATAAGACGATGAGACGTTGACCAAAAGACAAATGGAACGGTCATGATGAAGGTTCGACACTAACACGAGGAAAACCAATAAAAAATGTAGACCTATGTAAGATAAATATGTAAGAAAGAATTTTTAATAAAGTTAAAAACTTACAATTAAAATTGTTGGAATAACACGTTGTTTTCAAAACAAATTAAACGAGGAATACTTTGGTGCACAGACAAATGTATAGGACGCAAACTTGGGTCCATTTTTAAATTTCCTTCGATTCTTGATTTCTTTGCATTGCAATTGCATTTGCAACATCATTGTGGCCAACAATACACATGAATGTAAAACAGCTGGTTGTGTACACACGTGCATAATGGGTTCATACAAAAACATTGTTTTACAACAAAACGGTAAATATTTTTAATAAAGTTTTATCTTGATACTAACAGAAAATTTAATTTCCAATCGATTGACACCATGATCAAGTTTGTACGATTTACCGTTTTTGAGATAATTGAGTTTTTGAATATAAAATTCAATAGATGGCGATACTAGTACCATAGAAATTAATTTTATTTTTTTGCGAGTTTTGACCAATTTTTCAAATCGGTCGCTGGTGGCGACACCTGGTGGATTTTTAATATTAAAAATTTTTCCATCTCAAAAACGGTTAATCGTACAAACTTGATCATAATGTCAATCGATTCAGAATCTCAAAATCTATCAGTTTGCACAATTTCATGATTGAATTCGGTGTGGTTTTTTTATGTTTCACGCGTTTAAACATTTCAATGTATTTCCTATGGGACATTTTTCCATAGGAAATAGCTGGGCGTGTTCAAACGCCAATAACTCAAAAACGTTAAATTTATCAAATTTGTTCATAATGTCAATCAATTCAAAAATTTAAAATCTATAAATCTGCATGATTTTGTCGTTGAATTCGGTGTATTTTTCATGTTATACGTGTTTAAACATTTACATATTTTATAGTATCGATAGTAAATTCGTTCATCACTTTCAATTAAATTCAATTTTTAAAATTATTGATTCTGTTATTATCAGTGTTTAAACAAGTATAACTCAAGAATTATGAAATGTACTACATTTACCATAATCTTATTTTATAAAACGTTTTCTTATCTATAATTGTGCCAAGTTTGGAAGTTTATTTCTTTGCGGTTTTTGAGATATTGAATTTACAACAAACCATGTAAAAAAAGTTTAAAACGCGTATATTTCAAAAACGATAAGATCTACAAAATTGATCATAAACTCATTCAATTAAAAATATTATAATCTATAAACATAAAAGTTTTGACGTTTAATTCGTTGTAGTTACTGAGATATTGAGATTAAAACATAAAATAAACTAAAACCTTCAAAAACGTGAATAAATCAATAATGTTAAGATCTACCAAGTTGATCATAATCTAATTTGATAAAGCGTTTTCTTATCTATAATTATGCCAAGTAAGAAAATTTATTTTTGTGCGGTTTTTGAGATTTTGAATTTACAACAGACTATGTAAAAAAAGCTTAAAACACGTATAACTCAAAAACGATAAGATCTACAAAATTAATCATTAACTTATTCGATCAAGAATACCAAAATCTATATAATTGGAAAGTTTCAATTTCTAATTGCTTGTGGTTATTGAGATATTAAGATTAAAACAAAAAATAAACATCAACTAAAAAAACGCGTATAACTCAAAAACGATAAGATCAACCAAGTAGATAATATGTTCATTCAATAAGAAATATTATAATCTATAAATGTAGAAATATTCAGATTTAAGTTCATTGTGGTTCTTGAGATATTAAATTTATAACAAACTATGTAAAAAAAGCTTAAAACGCGTACAAATAAAAAACGATAAGATCTACCAAATTGATCATTAGCTTATTCAATTAGGAATATCAAAATCTATCAACATAAAAAATTTCAACATTTACTTTTTTGTGGTTACTAAGATAATGAGATTAAAACGAAAACTAAACAATGAACATCAAAACACACATAACTCATCAACTATAAAGTTTAAAATTTTGATCATAAAAACATTAAATTAAGGATTTTATAATCTATAAGTGTAAAAAGTTTCATATTTAAAAAATATATAGTTCTTGAGATATTGAACTTTAAACTAAATTCATCGAGAATGTGTCGCGATAATATTATTACATTGAATTGCCTATTCCAGAGTGAGATGCGACGTAACAAAGTAGGTTATTTAGCTTTTACCTTAAATAGCTCGAAAACTGTGCATCATACAAACTCTGAAATGTTTTCAATCAATTCGAAATCTAAAAATTTACCTCAAAATCCTCAAAATCGGTCAATAGATACAAGTCAATAAATAGATCGATTCGGCAGAAGAACCGTTTGACTTTGTTCACATTGACACGGTAAGAAGATTGAATAAATAAAGATCAACCAAAAAAATATCGGCAACAGACAATTGACGCATTCAGTCGTTTTTTGTGAGCAACGACATCGAAGACAATAATTCAACTTCGTCAACCTGATACAACAAGCATGGCGTTCAACAAGATGAACCACAAATGAGTCACAAGTGAATCTTCTTGTCTATCTTCTACAATAGAATAATGTAGTTAAATTGGCTAAATAGATGCAATTGTACTAGCCGGTAAATGTAATGGAATTAAGCGCTCAGGGTATGGCATAGTCATTTGATGGGAAAACAAATCAAATTAAACTTACATTAATTGTTGAATTTCCTCAATGTCTTCGGTGAAAGTCAGTTCTCCTGGCATCGATAAGGATTGATTTGCACGTGCGTTTGATAGTTTGAGCTTGTATTATTGAATTAAAGATTTGGCTTGACTATTTTATTATAATTGTGGAATGAATCATTGAATTGTGATGATATTTTGTAGAAAAATGCACATAATCAAAGCATCTTCAATGCGAATACTAACGCAATGTTACGGTTAGTCCATGGTTTCTTGTCAAAACAAAGCAAAAATTGATGAAGAATAATATCAAGACTTAATTGGAACATTGAGATGAATGTTGATCCAGCTACAATAGTTCAACGATCAACGTAGCGAGCACATGGCAGGTTGAACAATGTAAAAACCTGACGCCCAATGTTGAGGATGACATGTCTGGCGTCTTCAATGTTAAACTACTACTAATCACACGAATTTCATTTATATATCATTTTAAAGATAACTAAATTTATAATATCGTTTGGAAAGAGATAAATATAAAACAATCTGACATAACACTTTCAATTGATAATTTGTTAGATAATTACAAATAAAATGTATAGCTGAAATGCTGTCAGAATAATATAAAAAACATAATTAAAAAATTGAAAATAATAACTCATGTATCAATACAATAAATGTTTTTAAAACTGTTTTTCCGGCATTTGCAAAACTCGAACCACTTCTGAGTTTTCAATATGGGTTTCCAACGATGATAAAAAAATAAATTGTTTTTTTGAGTGTTCGGTGGCAAATCTTACAAACATTTTATAACTAAATTTTCTAGTAACCATATCCATGAAAACGTCAATTTCGTCCAACAATTTAAATGGGGAACGATTCATTTTCCATAAAACAATAATGAATGTAATGGTTGAATATAGTCGCTCACTATCGAACAATGATTTGGTACTTGAGCACATCGTACTGGCCACTTGACTATGGTTGTCGATATTAGTCAAGGAGATATCTTCGTCTCCCTCTACATTGGATTCAAAGTGTTTTCTTTTACGTGGGTAGATTACAACATCCAACGTTTGGCCTTTTCTTATTTTCTTGCGTGCTGATAAATTATCATTCTCGTCTGATGGAGCATCTAAATAATTCCCATTAATATGTCCATCGAAATTGCGTTGATTAGAAACCATACGGAAGCAATAGTTTACGATTTCCACCGCTAAGAATTTAAAATTATGAGATGCAATTTTACGTTGATGCAACGCATCATTCGATTCAGTAATTAAACTTCTCAATTGTAACAATTCATTTATAGATTCGTGCACCAATTTAGATAAATCTTCATATTCAGCTATCACTTTTTTCTGTTTCTCCACATCATCAAAATCATCCCAATCTTCTTTGTTTTCGATACACCATTTAATATTTAACGCTTTTCTAGTGATGCTTTCATATGATCGATTGGTCTCAATCTCTTCCTCACAATTTTCACTTCCAATCGTTATTAACTCATTCCTCAAATTTTCCTCCACCGAGAGGTTATGTTCAACAATTTCAACCATCTTTTCGTATTCTTTCATTTGAATATTGTTCATGAATAATATCTATTTAATAAAATAAAAACAATTTAATATTTACCTTAATCAATAAATTAGTAATTACTTACCAATTTCTTTTTCTCAATTTTAGTTTGAGTTGCATTCAACTCGCTATTGAACGAGTTTCGAGAATTTAAAGTAGTATTCAACTTTTCGGTCTTTTCATCCATTTCTTTCAACGCTTTTGCATATTCTACCTTAGCATCATCACAAATTTTTCGTTCATCGTCAATCTGTTCTTGAATTGCTTTTTTTTCTCGTTCAAGTTCTTGAATCTTTTCTTTAAATGTAATCACAGCAGCAGATTGCAACGTCGATTTTTGTTGTTGAAGATCTTTTAATTTTTTAACCTTTTCCGACATACTTGATTTAGCTTCAAAAATCGATTCGTCTATTTTAATTTTCTCTCTACGAATATTATCAATTTTTGAATCAATATATTTCAATTTTTGAAAGATTTTTAAATCATTTTGAGAAAATTTTTTGATTTCTTGTTCATAGATTTCGATAACAGAACGAGAATCTGAAACTAATACTCTGGGAATCTTATTTCCATTGTCAAGATATGAACGAAAATTCTGGGTAGAAGTTGTTGGGTACATAAGATCGCCATCTTTAGTATATGCAGATCTACAATTTTGTGGTACGGAATCTTCATCCAACAAAACACTCCTTGCTTCATCATAATCAGGAATGAACACAATTCGCTCGATTTTACAATAATCGATTAAACAGTTGGCAACTTCAGGTTGAACAATGTTCAATATTTGAAAAAAATTTTTATACTTATTTGAACGTGCCTCAAATCTGGAAATGTCATGGAGGGGAACATATTTTCGAACAATAATCAATGGTTGCCGATTATTTCCCAATATTTGAGTGAATAATTCTTGAAGTTTTGTATAATCATCATAATTGTCGACCACGAATGCACTTAGATTATCCTTCAATAAGCATTCGGAAGCATAAGCAGCATTTGAATCGGACAAACGAATATAATCACCCAAAGGACCATATGGTGGTTTCTTGAAAAGATTAATTTTCTCATTGACATGTTTAACTAACTCTTCCATGTTAAAACCATATCGATTGGTTTGTCCACGTTTCAGTCGATCGATCTCTGATTGGTGAGCGTTGATTGTAGCTATCAAATTCTGTTGATCGTTAGACAGCTTTTCCCTATTTGTTTTCAAATGCACGTCATCCTCATCAAATTTTACAGCCTTTTCTGTCAGTACAAACTCCATTTTCTTCAAAGATTCAATTTCATCTGTAATTCGAGCAATTTCAGACTCAATCGATGATGTTCCACTGAAAATTAACATATACAAATTAGAATTGTTGTGATTATATAATAAATCAACAAAAATTAAAATAATAAACTTACTCAAATTGAGTTTCAATTCCTTGGATACGTTTTTGAAGATCGGAAATATTTTTATTAAAACAATTAATTTCGTATTGCCGAGCCTTCATTTCGGCTGTTTTGTTTGCCAAAACCTTTTTTGCGTTATCCCAATTTTGTGAGGCGGTGCTTAATTCAACTCTTGATTGTTCAATAATTAAATCGATTTTTTTAATTTTCTTTCAAGAGCCCAAGAAACCTTCTCTGACCAAATCATGTAATCACATATCATTGTTGTGAATAGTTTCAATAATTTTGACTTATTTTCAAAGGCATATTCATGATCATTTTTCATTTCTTCCAATTGTGTTGCTTTTACGAAGAATTTAAATTTGTCTTTCGGGTCATTTGAATTAAGAAAATTTTTTGAAACTTGTTGTGTAAGAATATTAATGGGATTGTTGACATCAATTTGAAAAAATTTGACTATGTTGTCAACTTCTACCTTCTTCCTTGAAATTACTTTATCGGCACTGCTACGAACTTCATACGAACTAAAACCAGTTCTATATATAACACGTTTAATTGTGATTTTTGGGCCAAATATTTCTGGATGATACGATTCGCTTTTGTTCGATGCATTCAAATAATTGCAAATGGTGACCGTTATCTTGGCACGTGTTTGTCCAGTTCGAATAAAGCTGGCTAAGCCAGATCCACGAGCTCCAAGTGCAAGAATCAAAGCACTAGCAATGGCAGATTTTCCACCTAAAATTGACAACGAAAACAATTAAGTTAGACACCATTTTGTAACATAATTAAATTAAAAGAACTTACTTCCATTTTGTCCGATGATGAAGTTAATTCGTGGACCAAAAGAAAGTGAAAAATTTTCATGACACATGAAATTTTCCAATGAAATTTGCATAATGTGTCCTGGATCTCCATCAACTGTCGATGCAATATCAATATCCATATTTATTCGCTCCTTTAGCGTAGTCGTGAGTTGTGAATCAATATGATCTTCGGTTGTGTTCGTTCTCTCGAGCGATTTAACTACGAGTGATGTTGATCAAACTACAATAGCTCAACGATCAACGTAGCGAGCACATGGCAGGTTGAACAATGGAAGCAACTATTGGCGCTGGTCAATGCATTTAGTGACGTTCAACGTGATAAGCAACCAGAACAATGCATTAATGTGAATTGTAGCGACTTGCGCAAACCTGACGCCCAATGTTGAGGATGACATGTCACCGATGTTGAACTGTGACAAGAGCAAACGTTTGTTCCGACATGCAATGTAATGGGATAATCGTACGCGCTTTCGCGTTGACCAGACGCCCAACGTTGAAGATGAACCACATCGGCGTCATCGATGTGAAATTGTGATAAGAGCAAAACATTTGTGTTAGCATGGATTAATCTTATAAACTTTAGATTTATGGCAATTTAACATTAACTTTCTTGCAATGATTGCCGTTTCCAATTGGCATCAAATGAATCCCATTTGATGATTTCATAATAATTATAAAAAACCGAATCGAATTGCATCTAAAATGAAAATCAAAAATTAGTTTGTTGATCATATATAACAAAAGAAAAGAAAATGAGCCAGCAGTGAGTATGCACACACGCACGTGTACGATGAGCTATAGTTTATCTAACTCTAATAGTCCTAACCAGGAATTGGATAAGTTAAAATAGCAATAGGTAATTTGCAATAATAATGTTAAGATACTGAAATAATTTGAGACATTTTAATGATATTTTAATTATATGATAAGATATTAAAAAAATAATATTTGTCAAACACCAAAAATAACTAATTTTTGATTTATTTTTATATATATATATTTTTTTTTTAAAATGCTTTAGGATCAACATTTACCATAGTTTGAAAATTTTTAGAATGTTCAGGTGTGAGTGTGTGTGTGTGTGTGTGTGTGTGTGTGTGTGTGTCAATTTCACATTTGATTTTGGTTGGGTGAGGCCAAAATATATTTGCGTGCCAATTGGAAGTTAATGGGAAACATATATATACTTATACATTGTGGGTACACAATTCAATTCCATACAAGACTAGTACTTCATGATGATGTATATGGCATGGATTATGCCGGGGATGTAGCCCAGAATCGTCAATGCAATGTTGATTAGTAGGTCACAATCGCAACCTTTTTCGACAAAAACGCCCAACGGCGGTAATAGAATGGCAAGGATGATCTTACATATATCACTGGTGGTGCACGGCATTCTAAATTGTACAAAATGCAGACAAATCATTCGTTATAATATGGAAGTCATAGTATAAATTTTTGGAGACAAAACCCGTTCATGTGAACAACTTACTTTAGGCTATTTCTTTCTTTTTCTTTTGGTAAAAGAGTCTAGAATTGGTGACCGATTGATCGGGTAAAAGGTGTTTGGTTATGGCACTCACTTCTCAATTGGCCTATGGCGGTGGCGGCTTTGACTCCAAAAGCCGTCGTGGGTGAGAGTTATAAATGCAAACCAATATCCAATCTAACCAAAAAAAAAAAAAGAAGAAAGAAGAAAGAACGATTGTTGCCGAGGAAGCACACTCGACACAAAACGAAATCTTATCATTGCAAAGGTTTGCACATTTGATTGTCAATGCATACAAATTTAGAAATCCAATACATTCAATTGTGTTCGCAATTGTTGCCCAAAAATTTGGTAATCATAACTTCATTTGATTGCCGTTCCATTATAACATCAATACAATAATTTATGAATCAGTACAATTTTAGATGATATAAATATCAATTGTCTGGTGATAGTGTTGTGGTAGGCGTGTAATTTTGCACTTGTTTCCTTAAAACACAATTGATCAAACTTGATGCACAATGATGATAAATATTTGGATCAATATTGTTGATTCAATACTTGTAATAGACATTATTATAGCCTCACATTTTCTCATCATTACTCATTTGATTGATATTGAATGTAATATTTTTTTTTAATTGTCAATTTCATAGAAAAACAAGTAATAGGAAATTGAATTCAAAACTTCAATTAACCATAGACAAATATTAGTATCATCATTTCAACTTGTCTATAGATTTACTAAATAGAAAAAAATGTATAGATCGATTTCCGTAATCAACAAAGTTCGACTATCCCGGACTAAATTGAACGGTAGATAAATATACAAATGATTGGTTATAATCGGTGCCACTACTACATAGATACAATAATGAATGGGCAAACAGGCAAGGCGCCGGGTATATTGGCCAGTAAAGATTCATGTGTGAGACAAATTCGTGGCGTACGTTTATACACACAAATGTATGGAGGTTCTCCATTTCACACACACACACACACAGAGAATCGTGAAGAACCATTGGTGGTGGTGGTGGTGGTGGTGGTGGTGGTGAGACAAGGCGACGACATTCTAGCGCCTATGTGTGTGGCATCCACACCAGCAACATCATCACAAATGATGTCAATATAAAAAGCCCGATTCGTGGCACCCATTGCCCATAGAATCGTACGCTTCTCCGCGAACAACACACACACACAAACGCGAACAGGAGTGAACTCAATTTTTTGGCGGGCGCCAGAACCTTAAAATTCATCGGGTGGTGGCACACACACACACACCGTAAACGAATACGAATACATCGGCAAACAACAACCATTCATCGTCAACCAAAATTTAGCAAAAAAAAAACTTGGTGAACAATTTAAGGCAACAGTAGAAGAATAGAAGTAGAAAGTGAGAGAGAGAGAAGCCGCATCACACACATTACACTTCAGCTTGTGTTTTTTTGTGTGTATATTTTTTTCTGGTTGTTTGATCGAGATAAATAAACATACACACACACACAAGACGACAACAAAATAAAAAGACACAAGTAACAAGGGAAAGAATATGATCGCAAAATAGGACACGATTCGTCATATCATCTCTCGTCATCATCATCATCATAAGCCATCATAATGGTGAAGTGAGTGTGTGAGGCAAGAATCATATTGTAACATTTGCCCGTTTGTCTTATGAGACATTACAAATCGTGTTGCATGTTAGGCACACGATTTGTCTCATTATCCCAAATCATGGTTGCCATCATCATAAACGGCCACAAAAAAAACACAAACCATTTAATCCAACCAAATTCACATTGAAATAATGTTTGTGATCGACCCGAAGTGACTTTCCGTCATTCTCATTCACGGATTTTGCCTATATATGCAAATTTACCAAATCTATCCTATATGTTTTGTGTTGTTTAAGCACATATGATTACCGTTAATAATTTTTTACGTGTTTTTTTTTCTGTTTTTGGTTAACAAATGTCTCCCAGCTTCATTCTTCTCATTCATCCAAAAAAAAAAAACCAATTGAATGAATGTACAAAACTGTACAAAAGTGCTATAACTCATTACGATAAATTGTGACCATTTATTTTGTTTTTTAAACGTGTCATATTCATCTAAATGAACTTTGATTTAAGAGATACGAATTTTATGAATTTTGAAATGTTTTTCATTCTTTCACACAATTGAATCAATGTGGATTGTGTCATTGTCGCACTGTTGCACTATTTCAACAAAAAAAAACATTTATTTATCCATTCATTCATACAATCATTCATTCATTCATTTGTACGAGTGAACTGTTTTTGTTTTTTGTCCACATTGTGCCTGTCAATATTGCGTCTAATTTATGTTACAAATCCATTGGTTGCTACATTTATATTCCACTTCCTCATCTTCAAAAAAAAACAAAAAGAAGAGATTCTTCAAATCATTTGAAGTAAAGTGAGGAAAAACACAATAATAATAATAATAATACAAAAAGTTTATTTAATAATTTGAATGGCAAAGTGAAAACCACTCACGATAAAGATAAAATAAAATGTTATAGATTGAAACATAGATTTGACATGATATGGCAAATGTTATGTCGTATAGGAAAATATTCTATGATTTGATCTCATTACCAATTCCCATGTCGACCATAATTGGTCTTAACTGGTCGATACGATTGAAAATTATTATCAAATAGCAATTGTTTCCCATTTTATAGACGATTGGTTTTTACTCTAAAACCATTTTGAGAACAATTGGAAGATACAATTGAATGAAACGACGATCATTCGGGACCAATCTTCAATGTTGGATAACAAAAATCAAATGCAATTCAATATGGGACAACTAGGTTCAAATAATTGGTCAAAATGGAACGATCTCATTGCATAGATTGGTGTTATGGCCACCGATACATCCAAATGCCATAAAATTAAAACGGAAGAATGAAAGAGAATTAAAGTTTGAACGTATTCAATTAAATCGACTCTTTTCTTCCATTTTTTTTTGGTTTTGATCGATCAATCGATCCAATTCATCTCGTGTCGCCCACACGTAATTGGTAATGTCACCCTTCGCACACACATATCGAGTGAAATATTCGACTATCTTCCGAACTCCGAATTTCAACATTTCAAATTCAACATTTGTCACAAATTAATTTTATTGGTTCGTGCTCAGAAAACTTGAACACAATCTTCACTTATTTTTGCAAATCATAAATTTTTTTCTTTTTTGATTCAATATTTGATTACAAATTACAATCTATTCAATGAAAGAAAAAAAAATTCTAATCAATACCAGATTTCAATCGACATAGTAACCAACATTAGAAAAATGATATCGGAAAAACCAATTCCATTATAAAAAAATAAATGTAAGTAACATTTCTTTTTTTTGTAATATAAAATCTACTTTCCTACGTCTACTTTCCTATGGACTAATTCTCATTTATGGATCAACAGTTGGAAATAGATTAGTTTTCCAACTCATCGTTGCTGTGCTAGGAGAATGAATGTAAATGTAAATGTGAATGTGAATTTTGTGTGTCCTCAATTTCAGTTAGGCGGAAATGATCCATAATTAAGGAACCATCGAATTTGTTGGATGCTGTGTGTGTGTGTGTGTGTGTGTGCGGAGACAAATATTCGTGCAACGAACCTATTACTACTTGGCGTAAAGGCCAATTCGGTCGTCCGAATATAATGGAAGATGTCGTCGTACTCAAAACTCGTTTTGTTTTTTTTTTGAATAAAACATAAATTATAAATCCAATTTCACCTTGAGTGCTTTTCATATAATAGTACAAGAATAATAATAATAGTAGTAATAGCAAATACCATTACGAGAAAAAAAGGGTATCGTTCACTAAAGCGTTTATAATCTATTACTTCAATTCAATTGTACAACGGTTATGAGGTTGAAGTGTACAATGACGAAAGTAATTGTAGAAGTCGACACAATTTTTAGTCTCAAAATACGGATTTTTTGTGTGAATATAACAATGGACAAATAAATATATACCTAACATCATCATCATCATCATTATCATCAATATAATTTACGAGCAAACATGGCTTAACATTTACGGGTGTCACAAAGTACAGTAAATTAGTGGAATCAGTAAATTGGTACAATGGAAAAACAAATAAATAAATACTGTTAAAAAATGGGTGACAAACTCAATGCAACCACTAATTAGATTAGATGTTTTCCTCTCTCTCTCTTTTCTTTAAAAAGCAATGACCAAAACGCCGTTGACTAAAGTGAAAATTGATTTCCTAAGCTTATAGGCATTTTGTTATAATTATTCCGGTTTCCCAGACATTGTTTCGGGTGTTTCATGATAACCCAACAAAATATAATACACCAACTATGACTGAAGAAAAAATGATCTTGATATTGAGCAATCGAGCGACATTTCACGTTATCGTTTGACTTTGTCGTAACGATGAGGTTCCAATGAAATGATTCCATTGAAATCAATGAACAAGACACCGTAAAGTCGATTTGATGGTAGCACAAACACACACACACTGAAAGCCATCAATGGCTTCATTAGTGTCGATTATTTATTCACCAAATTCAACACAAGAATAGACTCACACACACAATTTATGGAAGAGTGGCAAACGTTGAATGGCGCCCGACCAATTGGCTCGCAATCGTATAAAGTTTTTTTGGGGAAGAATGCGGAGGGTCGACAATGAAACGGAAAGTTTAGCTTTGTGTGAATGTGTGTGGCCAATGATTCTAGATCAGCAATCTTTGGCTTTAGTGAACGTTTCAAATGGTTGCATATTTAAATGGAAGTATTATTCAAATTCATGAAGTGGGATGAATTGATAATAAAAATAAAAAACATTGTTTGGAAACTAGATGACAAATTCTTCCCCAAATATTCAAATTTGTCAATGTTTAAATTGTAAATTGAAAATCTTTTTAAAATGATATAAAAAAGAGTAAAGAAAAAAAATATAATGGCAGGAAACAGTAAGAAAATGTACACAATTTTTTGGTGAATCTTAAATTGCACATAAATGGACATTCACGTTCAAGAATTTTGTTGTATCGAAACATTCTCCCCTCTTTCAATTTGGTAAATTTATTCAAGCAATTTAAATATTTATTACTTGAAAAATCTATTATAAAAAAACAACAAAAATTGAGCAATAAGATTTAAGTAGATTTGAATGATGATATTTATAGGCAACAACAACATTTTTGGTTCAGTTAGTTTGTTGCAATAAAAATAATAAAAAAACGGGAACAATATCTTACAATAACTTTGATCAGTTGGTTGTTATTGTTTGTTTAATGTTAATTTAATACTAAATCTATAGTTATTTGTATGTGTGAGTGTGTGTGTGTGTGTCGAGATAACAATGTAAGGAATAAACGAATGCAAAAACATTATCATTTAATAATAGATAGATTCAACATTATACACAAACAAACAAAAAAGGTATTGGAAAGAATGATCGATCTAAGACCAGGCGACCCATTTGCTGACGCCCGTTTTTTGTGTGTGTTTGTGTGTTTGGTGCATGTGCAAATTAGTGAACTACATTCATTGTGTGTGTGAATCTATTTCAACACGAAAACAGGTTCATTGTTAACGCCATTATTCTCGATTATTGATGATCACGTTCCCATTGCTTTCCCCCCTTTATGTTAAATTGTTGTACATTAATATGCTAAACAAATGTATAGAATGATTCTTGTTGTTGTATGTCTCATAAACAACAAACTAAATTCTCTTTCCCAAAAAAAAGTCGAATCAAACCGAACCGAATTGAGATGTCAATTGTTTACACAAATATATTGACTGTAACCGACATTCATTTCTTGGAACTCACCACCACAACCCCTTTCATGTCAATGTCAGGTTTCATATGTAGAAGAATTTCTTGCTTTTCTCTCGTAATTTGGTTGATATGATGATCGAATAAAATTGAGAGACATACATGAAGCCGACACTGAAAAGGACACAATCGGATCAATGACATAATTCAATTGATTGAAAGAGAGAAAGAGAAAGAGATTGAATGGAATAGTACACGCTAAAAGCTAATATAATGATCAAATTTTTTGTTGCCTATCTTATCTATTCTTTAACTATTAATGAGTTTAGCAATCTTTTTTCTCTTTCTCTCGATCCTAGACAAATAAATGAGGAAAATGGGGATGGTGAAAAAAAATAGACAAGAAAACGATGCATTTCTCTCCTGGTTTCCGATATTCTTTTGTGTATTATTTGGTTATTTGTGTTTGGCACGTTGCGACATTTTTGCCTTTGTTATTTTGGCCCGGTCTATTATTGTTGTCGGCCATATCATTATGCATGTCGACTCAGAATTACCGGGCTTCGAATGAACCCTAAAAAGAATCTGTACTCAAAGATCGATGACGAACGCAAAGGCAAATAAAGAAAGAAAGAAAGAAAGAAAGAAAAAAGCAAAGAAAAAATTCTTCTTTGAACCGAATCTAATTTGCATTTGAGATCAATGGTTTCATTCAATTGTACACTTCTTCAATAATCGATTCCATTTGTTACACATGTTCCAATTACTTTTTTATGCCGCCTATATATTATGACATACACACACACACACACAGTTTTGGGACACTTTGATAATCATCACCAGAAAAATGTAAAAAAAAGGCGACAAAAATTATTGGTGACAATAGAAATGTTAAGCTTTACATTGAAAATTTGATAATCGCGTGCGAATGAAATGATAGGTTCATATTGTATAGGCCATATTGATGACTCTATACACATAATATGTACAACTATATGAAATAATATTCCATTTTGTAGTCGACGAACAGACAAACACCAAGATGAAGGAAGCCATCAAACATTAAACAAAAAAGAATGAATGAATGAAGGAAATAGAGAAAGAAAGGGAGAAAACAAAGCCATAATAATAATAATAATAATAATAATAATAATTCTACACAATATGTCACCTCCCCAATAGTCTTCAATGTCTTAACAGTAGGCTTACAATCTTTTTTTTAATGTTTTATTTTATTTGTTGGTTGGTTTTTTTGTTGTTGGTGTGTTTGCCATTCTAACTATAGCTTTAGAACTTTATATTATATTATTTGCCCATTTCGTTCCGAAGACTACGTGAAACAAAAGCTTATCTATTTGGACAGGAATCGTTTGTAATGATGACGATTGACATTGTTCCGTGAATGGTCGGGGAGAGAGAGAGAGAGAGAGAGAGAGAGAGAGAGAGAGAGAGAGAGAGACCGACCGTGTCGGCAATGTCGAACTCTCGCACATTGCTGCCGTAATCGTCGTCATCGTCTTTGTCGTTTTCGTTTTTTTCTTCTTCTACTTCTTCTACTTCTTCTCGTAGTCGTCGCCTACCGCAAACACCATAAAGGAAACTGTCGTCGGCTTGTAGCCGAAATTTATCCTCATTTCTCTAGTTCTCTGTTAGCGATTATGATGTCGACTGTTTATATTTAAAAGCATAGTGAAATGAAACATGTTCAACACACACACACACACACCGAATGATACAACAAGGAAAAAAATGAGATGAGACTTCAAACAAAGTCAATGATGAGAAGTATAATATGAGGGAGAGAGTGGGGAAGGGGGGAGAATATAATGTTTGAGAACGACTCAACACTGGAAAATTGTTAAGTCAAGTGATGAGACGCCACCGAATGGAAGACGATCAAAACCAATAAGACCAAAAACATAATATGAGATTTGAGTGAAAGAGAGAGAGAGAGAGAGAAAGTGTATGAATCTACCAAAAGACTTGTGGTACTGGTGGCGGTGGGGGAAGGGGGGGACACGGATACATTTGAACGGCATCTAAAACACGAATTAGCTTAAAAATGTACAACATTTTGGCTGACAAACCTGAACAGTTCGTTCATATGTTGCATTCGACAAATCACACACAACATTTAACACGCATTTATGCATCAATTTTTTTCTTTGCTTTTTTTTTGCATGTCTCCAATTCTCTCCCTTTCTCTCTTTCCCCAATTTTCCAACTTAATCTATTATATGTTTGCTTCTCATTTGTAAGTTGTAATTAGAATTATTGTTTGCTAAGTCACCATAGCAAAACCATGTGGATACAATGTAATGGTGGTGGTGGTGGATATATTTATGCAAATTCGTTAGGTTTGTGTGTGTGTGTGTGTTGCTCTCGGTTTTCATTTCAATTCTACACTTGGATTACTTGGAAATAAGACAAAAAAATCACAGAATGAAAAAGTCGGTCAGTAGTGTTCTTGAAATGGGAATTAATGTACAGGGGGAAAAGATTATAGATTGCCTGAGGATTGAATGAAAACTTTGTCACAAAAACAGACTATAGTTTAAATAATTGATGTTTTATCAAATATTTGGTAACATTAGAAAAAGATTGCAACTAGCCAAACAAGCCAATCGATTCGTTTTGCATTCTAAATCTATATATATCAAAAAATAAAACAAAGTCATTTTTATTTCAAAAAATGTTCAACATATAATTCAAAGTGAAGTTTTTGATTATTTTAGTTGCATTTGTGTATAATAAAAATAATTTAGGAAATTTCTACAAAAGTTACAATGTCCAAACAATCGAGCTTAAGTGTTAATCATCATTCATGTTTGTAAATTTATGTAGGCAACTCACACACAATTATTTGGACTTACATTATAATTATATCAATAAGTGTATAAACACACGAGTTTGTTTGACATATGCCACATAGCTCACATTCATTATTAACTCACAAAGTTCGTTTATAAATGTGGTTAACATTATTGTTTTGGCTATTGTGTACATTGGAAAAGGTTACCGACCGTTTGTTTTTTATTTTATTCTATTTTATGATCAACTATTGTTGATGGTCTTCATGAATCATGTGTCGTAAACAGCGGACACGAGAATGGTCGAGATTGTACAAGTTGATTGTACTTCAAACCAAAAAATAAAAAAAAATGAAAAAATAAAAAGATTGGTGTTCAATAATACAATGCAGGAAAGCCCGCAGTCACTTGACACTTTGAGTATACACTTTTGAGTTTTGTTTGGAGAAGACAAGTAAAAACCTGATTCTGATCATACTGAAATTTGAGCAAAACACAAAACAAAACAAAAAGAACATTATAACAAGATTCTGTACATAAATGTTTATATGTAAATAATTTAATAACAATTTTCTTATATAATGTTCACATATTTAATGGAATATTTGTGTTTATTATTATATAACGGAAAACATAGATTAAATGTTCTTGCCTTCATTTGAACACACACACAATGTTTTTAATGGAACAAATTGAACAAGAAAAAGAAATACATTTCTTCGCCAAACATAAACAAAAGCTAAAAAAAATAGGAAAGGAAAACTATCGACAGCAACAGCTTAGGGAATTGGATCGGACAACAACGAAAAACAACGAAAAACAACAACTGATATGATGGCAATTATCTAGTTTCCCACACACACACACAAAAAACCATTAACCATTATGAGATGAATGTGTTTAGGTTTTCACTGTGCCAATCGACGTATTCGTGTCAATGTATTTATGTGTTTGCATTTGTGGCTATTTGAGGTTAATGTACAACAACAAGAACAACAACAACGACAATAACTTTGTTCCATAAATGTTTTGTTTGTTTGACTTTCCCTTTTTTTTTCTTGTTCTACAATGTCCTACATGTCTTGTCCGGTGTCATCACAATTGACAAAAGTGATGTATAGTGTATAAGGCTTTATACATTGTAATTAGTCAAATGAATCATGAATAATGCTTTCCTCTTAATGTGTTGGCTAAGGTCAACAATGTTTTGTTGTTGTTGTTGTTGTTTAGATTGTCCAGTGTTGTCAACTTTATTTGTCTTATATTTCTGATTGTTGATGAACTAGAATTTGCAATTTATGGACCAAATACAATCATTCAGTTTCATTTACGGTTGAACAATTTAGAATAGAAAGACAAAGATGATGATAATATTTAAGTTTAAGTTTTCTGTATAAGACAAATGTCAGTTTTTTGTTTCGTTTTGTTTTTTTTTTCAATATTGTTACTCTAAATGTATATTGTGTGTTTTTACTTTATACATACAATTTTGTGTTTGTAAAGTGAGTTTGTTTTTTGTTTTTTGGTTATTGTAAAAAGAAAGCTTTTTCTGGAAACTAAAGATGGCAATTTAGTTTTTTCATAAAGAACTATCATAAAATTACCAATACAATACAATGCAATGCAATTCAATGAATGAATGTGACCCATCAAGTGGAATTGTCCTTTTAGTAATAATAATAGAAAATAGTAATAAAGCTCTTCGATTATGACCAAAAAAAGAGAAGAAGAAGAAGAAAAAAATGTAATAGTTCATGTGACTAAAGAACCCAAGTGCACCAAAATTTCTCTTCCACCACATTTAGCTAGTGTGTGTGTATATATCTACGGCAACGATTCAAAACGATAATGATTATAGGGAAAGATCTTTATAAATATTGACATTGGATTATTTGTATGGATCCAGAAACACACTTTTTGGGTAAGTAGTGGTTGCAATAGAAAATGAATTGAATCATTGAATCGTATTTCTCATCTTTTCATAAACCGAACACGAATCAATTGGCAAAATGTGTATTCAATCGATACACCTGTCCTATTGTTATAGATCAAAACATTGTATATATAGTTGAGAAAAAGTTGTCCAAATATAATTCTATATTTTTCTTTCTTTTCTTTGCATGGTCCCGGCAAAATCGAATCAATTTAATGATCAAATGGACAATAGTGTGTTGCCGGGCATTGATGGAAACCGAATACAAACATCAAAACAAACCGAATAGATTTTGTCCAATTGCCAATTTTGTTATACAATTCTAAGACTTATATGGTGGAGAAGAAGAGAAGGAAAATGATCAAAACAAGTTGTGATGTGGCAAATTGATTTGTCGACTTCTATTGGGCAATCATAATGATCAGAATAGTAGACTTTTATTCTCTTTGTTTTTTTTTTTTCTTAATGTACCCTAATAAATTTACTAAAACTGGACCAAGGATATAATGTTGCGTCTTTGTTTCAAAATGAAAAGTTATATAAAACAGAAGTATAACAGTATAATAGTATAATAAAACTGACTGATATGACAAGATTAAATTGCTATGAAAACCATTGCACAATTTAATTACCGTTCTAAAACTTGGTTTTTTATATGAAAAAAAAATATCAAGAACATTAAGTAGCAAAGATCAATGGCAAATGTGACGTTCATCGCCCGGTTGAGAGACTATAGCTCGAGACGGAATCGTCATAATTTTTGTGATCTACCTTTACAAATCAGAATCGTAAAAAAAAGTAGAGAAAGAGAGTGAGTGTGTGTGTATTACACTAATGGAATAGTTATTCGCGACCAAAATGGCCTCGAATAATTAAAATAGAATTACATGACAAACGTTAGCTCATTTTCTTGTCAGTTTTTCTTATATATATAAAAAAAAAGTATGGAATTAATTCAGTATAAAGGACATATTCATAACGAATCTTGAAATGTTAAAGTGGAATAGGAAACTAATGCTAGAAAGCTCCCCTCAAAAAACATTAGATCGAGACGACAAGATTAGATTCCATCCAAACTCACACACAAAAAAAAGCAACGCACTCACACACAATTGAACACTTAACTCTTGGTGAGATTGTAATTGTCAGCCTTATTCTTCATTTATTTTCTTTCTTTTTTTTGGTTCTTTGTGGTATTAATTAACATTGGGTCAAATTGCTTCTTACATTCGTTCTATAGACGTAAAATTCATTAATACAGTCATATTCTTTCCCTTTATTTAAATTGCCTTTTTTTTCTTTTCCACTCTTTTGCTCAATGTCATCGTTGGTGGTACAATCAATTCTCTATTCTCTTGTATATTTGTGAACGCAACATTTAATATATATTCCATTTATGGTAACACATTAAGAAGCTGAGTTTGAAGTTTTTAGGTTTTTTGGTAATTCTATTCTACTTGCAAACAATGCAAATCGTTTTGATAAGGTCAATTTGTCACACGAAGGAATCAAACATTCGTTGAACACACACACATAAATTGAGTTTAGATATATATAAATAGTAGGTTTGATAAACAAAAAACAAATTTCAACATTAGTGAAATGGTATCTACTTTAATTATACATAGACAAACAACATTGATCAATTGAATGACAGAAAATTCAAAGTTCTAAGCAACTTAAATACTACGTTAAAGTTCAGTCACCAAAATAGAGTAGACAAAAAAATCAATAGAAAAAAACAAAGACTTTTTTCCCTTGGTCCCAGATTGAAAAGTATACAATTCTTAGGAGACAATCAAAATAATGATCGTTTATAACTATAGGAACATAATGAATTGGATTCAGTGTTTGAGTTCGCAACAATAAAAATCAAAAAGAAGAAGAAGAAGAAGAAGAAGATAAGACAATGACAACTATAGTGACAATGACAATAATTTTTTTGTATTAATAAATCAAAACAAAAATAAAGAGCAAAAAATAATTCAATGTCTCCGAGTCTTTATCCCGTTGAATACTTTTGGTCTTTGTTTATAAATATAGAAGGAAAAAAAGACAGGAAAAGATTAGAAATAAAAGTAAAGGGGAAAAAACAGAGATTTTTTAATTTGGGTAAAGACATAGCTGAAAGACGCGACTAGTGTGTGTACCCACATTTGCCCATTGGTAGAGAGAGAGAGAGAGAGAGAGAGAGAGAGAGAGAGAGAGAGAGAGAGAGAGAGAGAGAGAGAGAGAGAGAGAGAGAGAGAGAGATCGTATAGCATAAATCCGAGAATAGAATGAAAATAAAACAAAGCAACACCGTCGTCGTATAGTCCTTTAAAGTTATATTTAATCTTATAGTTAAACTTATGTCGATATATTTAGCAGTCGAAGAAAATCTTTTGGTAAACTTTTCGGCCGTCGCCATCGCCGTCGCCGTTCGCATCGTATGGAATAGGATAGTCAAGGATAGTCGCCTTCAATCTAGACTCTCTCTTTCTCTCAATTTTGTCTCTCTCTCTCTCTCTCTCTCTCTCTCTCTCTCTCTCTCTCTCTCTCTCTCTCTCTCTCTCTCTCTCTCTCTCTCTCTCTCAGTTTGTTCTCGAATACTATACACTAACTGAACTGGTGCGAACTGTTGCCTCAACCGAATTTTGCAAAAGCAAAAGGACACGTTTGTCAATGAGTCAGAAACACGATAGAAGAATAAAGACGAATGATGATGATGATGATGATGAAAAAAATAAGCAACAAACCAACCCCCGGTAAATGCACTTATGGTTTGACGTTGTTGTCAATGCTAACGAACCATTTCACTAATCTCCTCAAGATGATGATGTGTGTGTGTCTGTTGTTGCACTTGTGTGCTTTTCATTTATAAATGGGAAGGAATATCTATATTTGACATTGAAGGTCGAACACGTCAACAAGAAGAAATACCTAATTTAGAGAATATTCCAATCGATATATACTTGAACCCAAAAAAAAAAAAAAAAAGAAAAAGAAAAAGATTGAATGAACTAAAGAGAGAACTAGAAAGAGATTAACGAATGTTCAATCTCGATTACGGGGAATAGAAAAATAAAAAATCGATTTTGATCGTAAATGCAAACGGAAAGGAAAATTGTTCGAAATTTAATTAGGCTCGTTAAAGATAATTTATCATCTAATATTTGGTAAATGGTTGCAAATGACACAATTGACAATCAATGATGATTGAAAGTTTAGGTACAATTTTGTGGGTGGTCAATGGCAAATATTCTTATTTTTTTTGTTCTGCTTCTATTCTTTTTGCTGTTTTGTTCATTTCATTCACTATTGAATTAAATTAAGGCAAAAATATAGTTTTTTGTGTTTGTTTGTTTGTTTGTTATGACTTTCTATTACTTCAAAATAGGAAAAAAAAGTAATCAATACACAACACACGCGAACAATATAATTGGATTGAGCCTTGTCAAATAAGTAAGTAAGTAAGTGAGATAGCAAACAATTTTCAATTCTTCAAACCTATCGATAAAAGAAATCGAAGATTGGCAAAGAACGAAAACTATTTAGGATCATTAAAACAGCTACAGATTTGATGACGTACTCCTTCATCAAAACCAAAGATGGAAAGCTTGATGTAGTTTCCAATAATATACGAAAAAAAATCTTTAAAAATCTCATTAGTCTCATATATGCGTGTCAATATTATATTGTAATATATATCCCAAATGGAAATTGTATATAAAAAAGGAAAAATCCTTGAAACCCGGAAAATAATTTTATCGGATTCGTTCGATTCATCGGGTGACTTCGAGGGGGTGAAAATATGGGAACAACTATTCTGATTTTTTGTTCCATTTGTTACCGTCAAATAATCAAAAATTTTAATATAAAATGGTGTTAAAAATAAAATAAAAAACAAGAAACAATCAACATCCGCTTGTCAATAGCAACAAAACAAAAATGTAACAAAGCAATAAGATTGAGAAAAAAAAACAAAAGAAAACTGGCTCTGGAAATTGTTCGATAGGCAAGGAAAACGATAATTTGCACTCAATCATATTGAATCAAAATAGAGACGATTACAGAAATCAATTTGAAGCCAGATGCCATTGTCAATTTGTTACTTATTGACCTTATATTCTATTCAAAAACGTTTCAATTTTATTGAAACAATAAATAAATAAATAAATTTCGCATTTGTTTCTAAAATGATATACAAAAGTTTATGATTGAAAAGTCACAAGTGAATAATAAATTATCAATCTTATAGAAAACTTTCTATATATATAGGCCATACATAGAATATAAATAGCTTATTGGCATACAAAATAAGTAAAATGAAAAATTGATTACCATTTCCGGAAATAAAATAAATTAATTATTATATTAAATGGTAGTGTTAATCTGAATTATTTTCTCTTGTACTATTACTAGAAATACAAGAAAATTCCAAAATTATAAAAATGGAATTATTCCACCTTTACTTTCTTTTGTTATAGATTGTTGAGATTGGTTAATAGCTCAATCGATGGGTTGTTGAGGTAGTAAAATTAAAATAATAATAATAAAAAGAGAAAGAGATGGATTGACTTGAATATAATAGGAGTCTATAATGGTGTTATTATTATTATTATTATTATTATTATTATTATTGTTACAGGCAATGTATATTTGATGATCTTTTCATTTTCTCGTGTCTTTCGAACAATAAGAAATCTTGACACGAGAGAACAGGAATATATATTTGTCGTTAGATTTTTATTATTCTTGTTGTATGTTGTCGTTGTTGTCGTTGTATCCTATACCATCACATGTAAGCAATCTAATCTGTGTGGCCTTTTCCATTGACACTAATGTGAAACGACATCGAAACGTTGCCTCTCAACCGCCACTCGAACTCGTAACATGTTACCCAACAAACCAAATAGGAAACACCAACAACAAAAAGGAAGAGAACGAGAGAGAGAATGTGTGACAACGAACGCTATGATAAAAATAACAATAACAATATAATTGACTTTATTAACAAGCCACACTAAGAAACATTAAGAGTAGAATAGTACAAAGACGAGAGAGAGAAGAGTTCTTAATGTTGCCAAGTGATCCAAAATACGGATTCAAAACGTTACGTTTTTTATTTTAACCAAGTCTCTCAAATTCATTTCAAGATGTATCGTTCAGTTAAAATTGTTGACAGTTTTTCTCGTTTCTCACATTATAAAATTTAGTCAAAATAATGGTTGTATATCTATGTGTATGGGTATAAAAGAGTAGAAAGAGAATCTAACAATTAAGTCAACAACAACGATGTGACGTAAAATGAGAATGAACGACCAAAATGAAGTTAACTAACAATTTGAATTTAATGCAAATTTGCAATCAATTTGCATTTCGCAGTCTTGTTGTTTGTGTGTAACTATTCGTTCCATTCTCTATTAGTAATTTGTCGTAATTCGATAGAATGGTTCCACCAATCGAATGGTGGAATCTATTGTCAAATTGTAAATATAGTGAATGTATAATGTCTGTTTATATATCTATATATATAAAGTTAGAGAATTGTGAATGTCCAATCGTGAATTTTTGTTAGAATCTATTTCTACATTGAAATGTGTCGCGTTGGTCACGTTAAATTCGAATTCGGGTCTTGCCGTAACATAACGACGACGAAAAACGAATATTATTCTTGGCAGAACATCTCTACCTCGACACATACACACACAAACACACATTCATTCAATTGTGGAACTTTACGATTAATTCTGCTCCGTTTTGTATGCGGCAATAGTAGCCCAGTTTCTTCCACTTTAACATTTATATGAAACACATTCACATGCATCACAAATTGAGAGATAGGAGAAAGTCCAAGAGCCAAAATCTTCGGCTCTCGGTATACGAGCCTAATGTTTCAGTCCTAAATCATCATTTGTTTTCGTTTATATAATATAATATATAATATTAAACTACTATCTATTGGGGAAAAATGGAATATATATACTAGAGATTAGTGTCGGTTATGAAGAAAGGAAAACTCCCCTCATTTTACACAAAAAAATGACAAAACTAAAAGCTTAAAATTTATTGAATGCAAAGCAATTGTCAAAAAAAGTGGAATAAACGTAAGACAAGAATCGGTTAATGCATTTGGCCTCATTTCACATAATTCCATTCAATATTTCCAAAATTTTCAATTAAATTACTTTAAAAAAAATTAAGAAAACTAATTGAATCTATCACATTGACAACCTCAGCACAATATAAATCTTTTTTCTCTAAAGAAAAAGACTTAATTCGATTGGCAGCTTAAATTCGTTTTTGACCATATCAAAGCCAAAATCGACTTTTCAAGTTATATACAAAGAGAACAATGAACGACAATAACAACAAAAAAATGTCTCGATAGAAATTTGAGCGATAAAAAATTCTGGCCACATCAAAAGCATTCAATTTGATCTTGATCCAAGTTTGAAGTGTAAGCGATTGGTCGCTAGAGAGTAATTTGAATTAATAACACCGAAACGAGATCGTCGTATGAGTACAACAATATAATAGGGAAAAAACTGTTGAAGTGAAACTGATGACAAATAATATTAAATGTTGATGATCACCATTTTAACTCAATGATAAAAAAATCGATTGATTCTAAGAAGTGAATTGGTGATGCTTGTTCATCATCGCTCTCAATTGAAAATCTTACAATAGACTTAAACATTGTAATGTGTAAGCATTTTGATAACTTTCTCTTCTTATTGATTTTAATTTAATATCATTCAATTTTGTCAATGTTAATATAGATAAAAAATAAATAAAATGAATCAAGAAAAAAATGGGATCAAAAAGTCAAACTAGATTCAAACTAAAAAAAATAATTCAATTAAATTAAAATAAATATAAAATGCAATGCAGTGAAGTACAAGCGCGCATACAAAATCTACAGGTGAAACCAATGCAAAAGCTTTCCAAATGAATTTAGTTTCACTAAACAATTAACATTAGGTTAATTAATTATTGAAAGAAAAAAAAATCAACAAATAAAGTTACAATCACTAAATTAAAGATACAAATAATAATTATTATATCACAATTTGATACGTAAACTAAATTAAAAAAATGAAATAAAATAAACGTCAAATAATAAATAATTGACCTATTTGTGGAACGTGTATGGAACGTTCACAACTTGATCATAAAAAAACTAAAATGACTTGGTCATTTATTGTTACAAACACAATGAAACACAGTAGATTGTCCAATTGGTTCGTGTGTTCAACCAAGCAATGCTAATCGACTCGAGAAGAATTAATTAAAATTAAACTCAACACACCGAAAATAAAGTGAGTGAATGAATGGAAGAAAGCAACTAAAATGGTAAAAACTGAACTAGAACTTGGACTATAACCAATCAATTTCGATTGATTGAATGTTGTTGAATGATGATCGAATGATGTGCTCAAACTATACAAGAGAATTCTTTTTTTTGAGGGGGAGGAGGAGGAATCTATGTAATTTTCGATGCAAACTTTTGCAATTATGTCAGAATTAAATAGGGCCACAAGTGTATTATAACACACAAGTACAAGTAACCAAAAAAGAAAAAGAAGAAGAAAAAACTAAATGCAAAGTCCAAGACCAATATGAAAGTGCAAGCCAAGTGCGATCCATTCGAATGGAACAAATTGGAATGGAAAATACGTTATATGATCAAACTATTACAACAAATGAATGAATGAATGAACGAATGAATAGTTATTTTTACTATTTACATTGAGGAGGTGGAGAAAAGATACAATGAAAATAGAGAAGAAAAATGTGAGTTCACTTACCAAACAAAAAAAGCGTATTGAAGCGGAAAATCTTGTATATAAATATTCTATGAAACAATTCAAAATGTTAGAAACAATTAAATTTGACAAGAAATATATCAAAATAAAAAAAGTATACCAACTTGTATCGATTGGTTTGTCCGTTGCCGGTAGTGACCATCAAAAACGGTTACGTTTCAAGGGAGTTTTGTTTCGTAAATTATTTTCATCAACATCATCATCACAGACAAACGAGAAAACTTTATTGTTGTTGGTCAATTCTTTAGTTGTTGGTATTAATTGAGATACTAGAAAAAAAAAGGAAACAACGAACATTAGACCAAGTTGCCAATTAAATCATAGACCACAAAAACTAATGGATAAAATGTTTTTTTTTCTGTTACTCTCATTCTAAAAGTTGAGTGAAGCGTAAATCAACAACACCAACAACCAAAACCAGAACAAGAAAAAAGATCTTCTGGTCATTATTTGTAATGAATACCATAATATTCTTTCGAATCAACGTCAATGTCGATTAGTTGTTGAAATGAACAACATTTTATATATATAATGCTAATTAGACAATTTAGTCTATTATTAGGCACATTTTATATATATATAAAAATGGTTTCAAAGATCATAGATGCAAATTGCACTAGCCACATTTATGGGGGTGAGGAAGAGGGTTTGTTTCATTTTGTAGCTCTTGTGAATTCATACATAAATAGTAAATAATTAATATTACATTCAGTCCAATTAGACCTAAAACTTTTTTTTGCATGTATGGCAACATGGCAAATGGCTATAACATTCCAACATTGAAATAAAGCTAAATTAATTTGGAAATGAATGTTTTCTGATTGTTTTCATTGAGCGAAACAATTTTTCCAGTTCTTGCAATCTAGGTTTATGACATTTAATCAACGACTGATTTCATCATCATCATTGTTGTCGTACTTGTATGATTCATTACATGTGTCTCCAATTGAAATGTGAATCCAATGTCAATGAAATTTATTCAACAATGTTAAATGAAATCGTTTACTCAAGTTCAGAAGAAGTAGAAAACGAAAAAATCCCAAACCATTCTTTCCAATGGGACATTTTGACTCAATTGCGACATATTTATTTTCTCTCTTACTTCCCCCGCCTCCCCCCTGTTCCCAAAAATTTTACATCACAACATGTCATCTATAGAGATGAAATAAATTCTTTGAAAGCAGATGCTCAACCCAATAATTCCCTTGTGATCATAGTTTTTGAATGAAAAGTGGAACGTAAGCAAAAAATAAAAAAGCGGAAGAAACATCATACACGAAGACAAGGGATCAAAAGCAAATAACCCTAAACGTGAATGACGTCGAGAACAAACGAAACAACGAATGCAATTTTATGAATTATTAATAATAATAAAAAACTAAAAAGAAAAATACGTTTATGTATTAAATTCAACTACGACGACGACGACAACAACAGAAACGAGAAAAAATTATGTAATAATTTACACAAAATAAAAAAAGAAAGAAAGAATAGAAGAAAATTTTAAATATATTGAAATAGCGCAAACATGTCGATGAGTAAAGAAGCGTAAAATATATTTATATTAAATAAAAAAATCTATATATGTAAAATATAAATCAAATTTTAAAAAGAGGGAACCGAATCTTAATTTTATGCAACATAGGCACGGGGAAAAGAATTTTACAAAATTACCAAATTAAACTTTAATAATGTTATAGTGAATCAAGAGAAGAAAAAAAAGCAAAAATAATTTGCCATTCTCAATGGGGAAGCTGAGAATTTATATTTAATAGGAAAGACATCGCCCATAAAAAAACATTCTTATAGAAACATCATTCTTCATCATTTGATCATTAACCAACACAGATGGCAATTCTCAAATTGAAATGACTAATTTGTTGATGTGCCAAATTTGAATACTAACGAACTAGCAAAAACACAATCATTTTGAGTTGTGTGTGTGTGTGTTTGTATTTATGCAAATATATAAATCAATGTAAAAACAGTTTTTATTTTGAAGAAAAAATTAAGAAGAAGAGCAACTAAAAAAATTGTACTATGATCACCAATAGATGTGTGGGCGTTTATTATGTATGGATGTACCAAATGGATTATAGTCATTAGGCAATCAATGTATTCGTATGTATCGATAAAGGAAAAACCGATGACAAGAAAAATCACTTAGCATGAAACATTGGAAAACAAAAGCAAACATGAACAAACACATAGAGGTTATATAATCATCGATTGATAATGGGAAATGATGATAGACTGCCAATGTTAGAATTTGATCTAAAAGATGAATTGGTTGAACGATGGAATAGAATGTGCTTTGATTCCTTTGATTAAATGCAAATCTTGTACTAAAGTGCAACTTTAATTAAAACAACTTTTATATATAAAATACTAAAAAGTGATTGTGATCAAGAGATTGAATTTGATTGATACGATACAATAAAATAAAATTGAACAACAACAACAAAAAATAGGGAAAAGTGCTTAGAAAAAATAAAATGAATCAAACTAATCGATCGAAAAATAGTTTAGCTTCCAAACATTTTTTTTTCGGAAGCCATTCTTCCTGTTTAATATTATTTTTTTTTTTTTTTTGGTAATCGTAATAGCATTATGTTAATTATACAAATTTGATCATTTAAATTAGCTAAATTATTGTGCTATTGTATGGGTATGGAGCGTTGATGCAATATAATAAAAAATAAAAAAATGAATAAAACTAAATGGGCAACTAACATTATTCTCGATTAAATAATGGATGGATAATGATAAAAATGCAAATGGCAAATAAACGTTAATGAATCAACAACAAAAAATTAAAAAAAAAGATTGAATAAGTTTTCAAATTATACTTGAGAAGTATCAAATGAAGACAAATGGAGCAATAGCAAATAGAGAATTAATGGAGAAATCGTTATTGACTATATATATATATTTGTGCGACGCTAATTATGAGTTTACGATACCACTCAAAACGTGTCTACTTTAATCAATCATTGATTATTTATTGATACTTTTCCCTCCCCTCTCTCATACTCACACACATATTCTCCATTTCCATCAATGGATTATTATTATTATTATTGTAATATATAAATTGGGATAAAAACGTTCTCAATTTCTCTCTCCCATCTCAGAAAGACTAGAGGTTCCATTTTTAGCTAGAATCATATTCCATATAAATAATTCTACCGGTAGAATGTGTGTATGTTGAGGATTTGTTAAATGAGAAAAAACAACTATAAATAAAAAAAATCAATTCAATTGATCGAAGTTGGCACATTCTTATGTCAAATGCAGAGGCGATCGGGCAGGAACATTCCAAACACTTACTTTACTTATGACTCGATTTCATAGTTTTGTGGAATCGTGAATCAGTCCACTGTTTCACTGTTGGAGATGATCAGTCCCCCGTGATGTGGCTCATTTTTTTTCTTCTCCTATTTTTATATTGCAATGCACAAGAGGCACAACAACCTAATGATGTTCAACATTGCGGACAATCATAACACAACACAACACAACAAAAAAACGAAACGAAAACGAAAAAGTTCAACGCTTAAGGCCAAGCGAAACGGGCCTAGACAGGCGTACGAATATAGAATAGACGACGACGACAACGACAAATAGCTTACAAACTCTGATCTAGAGTCTAGTATACATACAAAACAATGTACATTGTACATCATCAAATACAGGAACAAGACAAAAGAAAAGGGGGATGAATGTGAATGAATGAATGGATGCTGACCTCGAATCATTGTAAAAGTTTGCTTCGCTGCCTTACTTATTTATTGCCTTTCAATGGAAAGGATGCGAACACTAAATTGTATTCGAATGTGACAAGAAGAAGAAGAAGAAGAACGGAATGGAAGAAAGACATGTAGAAATCAAACAGGAAAGAGTAATAAAACAAAACAAAAAACATAAAAAAATCATTGAAATCAAGTAAAGGAGTATGGCACAGTTGGAACAATATTGGTGTAAGGATTAACCATTTGAACCAAAAAAATGGAATGATTGATTCAAACTAGAGAACGAATAATCACGGAAACACCAATTCCCTGCTCAAATGAGTGGCCACTGACCACTAATTCAATTTTCGGTTGCGTTGCATTTGTATCTCATCACTATTCATTGCACAATACTATTATTTCCAAAAGTTAATCTTTACCAATTTGAAACTAGCCAAATCGTAGCTAACACACACACACATAAACAAAAAATGAACTCAATGTTCTCAGTATCCGATCTAAACATTATGTGTGGAGTTTGAGCCACAAATGTTCAACAAAACCAATAACGTAGCATTACCAGAAAAAAAACCTTTTATGAACCAGAGGTTCCCAAACATGAATTGTATAAAAATGTATTGGTTTTTCTCTATTCAATACTGTTTAGAATTTTGTGAATCTCTATCACTATACAAATGGAACATTAGTTCAATGTAGTGTGGTTAATTCAATATTTATGCCAATGTGGTTTGTTATATGTTTGGATAAGCACATTTATCAATATTGGAGCAAGTATTTGGCAATTTTTTAAATATTTAAATAAACAATTTTCACTAGATTCAGAAGACTGGTTTTGAGTGCAACACCAAAACAAGCAAACAAACATATAATCAAGTGTGCAAAACTCTAAGTGAGAATTGGGAAAGTGAGAATAAAACACACTAAATTCACTGACCAATTTGCAATTGAACTCACTATAAAAGCATTAAAGCAAATTGGTTCATTAAAGTGAAACGTTTCCAAATGAAATCAAATTTAAATTGAAAGTGTATATACAAATACAAACACACACACACACACACATTTCGTGGAATTTTAGTGGGAAAAATAACTAAAAATAACACAAACTAAATGAAATGAAATTTACTTTAACACATTTGGTATGAAACCAGACAAAAGTGTTTGTTTGTGTGTGTGTGAAGAGAAGAACAATTTAGCAAATTGAAGCAGACTAGAAACACCAATTTGAGTAGACTTTTTTGAACGGTGTGAACCAAAATGTTTTCCATAAGGGAAAGAATATTTTGCTATAACAATCAATGATTGTCTAACGAATACAATTTGTTGCCAAAGTATCGATATATGTATATATATCGTCCAAAGTCAATCAATGCCAATAGTTTGTCTATCATTTTCCAACAAACAATGCAACACCCAAATGGAACATTGAACATACAATATAAGAGCATCGATGCGAATGAATGAATGCATTCATTACATTCACATTGTATTATTCGACGTACGGCAATAAGTTGATCCAGTTCTCGCAGCCAATTGTTTTCTCATCATGGTTCAAGTAGTGGTATAGTCGAATCACTAATTAGGCCTTAGACCCGAAATGTTCCATTGAAGAGCCAAAGAACGGCAGGAGACCCGTTTTAATTAAATTTGTCATCGCACTTGTCTTCGCCTTCGTCTCGTATACTATCCTATTCATTGATCGGCGATCCAATTTGGTGGCACAACCACCACCAGCACTTTAATTTTTTTTCATTGATTGTTTTGTCCTCCTCCTCCTCCTCCTTCTTTGGTTCGTCGTCCTCTCACTGTGGTTCCATTTGGTTCACTTCACATAATTCCCGAATGATTACCAATACCGGCAATTGAGCAACAAAAAAAATACGAAAGATTGGTCGACATTACAAATTACTGATGATGATGATGATGATTTGCTATGCTATGTGCTTAATTAATTTTTCAACATAAAAAGAATGTTAAATGACATTTTAATTGTACAATGATTCTTTCTTTCTATTGTTTCTATTCTGTGAATCAATGGTAATTCAATGTAACAATGTTTTGGCAAATAGATTTTTGGCCAATAAGTCGTTTAACATTAAATGTAAAGCCATGTTCAACGTTGCCACATGTTTTTGGGTTTTGAGATGGACAATAGACGGACGACCGATAGCACGAGGCAACCGTCAAAAAATCAGAGCACACAAAAACGAGAAGAAGAGAAAAAACGTCGAGCAAGCGGAAAAGTAATAAACTGTTTGGACAAGTAAACTTTATAGCAAATATTTATAATGGACGTAAAAGTAGAAAAAGAAGAAGAAAAAGTTGCCGTTCGATTGAACACTTTTTTTTCTCAGGGATTGGATTTTGTCGGGCGGCAAAAAGCCCGTTAAAATGATGAAAAGAGCAGATGTCCCCATTCCGCTTTTATGCTTCTCGGTCCAATTGGCTCGATCTCGTCTCGTGGCATCACTTTGTGATTCATTCTTAAGATTGTATAACTTTAGATTGCAATATTATATATATATAAGTAATGAAGAAAAAACGGTAAATGTTCAATATGTCTTCGATCCAAACCGATGGGAAAGGGCAAAAAACCTCTTTGTTTCGATCGACAAGGGAACAGTTGATGTGAATCGGTAAGGGGAAACAACAACAACAAGTAAAATAATCGAAACAAAAGAAAGTTTTTCAAATCAATTTTTTTTTGCTATAAATGTACTAAATGTACTAAAGCATTCATCTGAACATTAAACGGTAATATTCCAACGGTTAAGTTAATGAAGTGTTTGACTTTGCTATTTATTCGATAAAAGTTTATTTGTTTTCTGATTTATCATATTATTCCATATTTCTACGAAAATCTTACTAATGCCAGAATTAATTATTACAAAGAATAAATTTTCTTTTTAGTAGACAACTAAGTAAATATAGTAAGCAAATAAATAAAATAAATTATTTGAATGTTGGCAATTAGTCATTTTCACCCAAAAGAAATTGATTGGAATAGAAAATTCCAATTGAATATGCTAATTATTTGTTTGTATATATTGTGGAATAAGTACTTAAACTTTTTTAGCTTGTTTGCTTATTTCTCACACAAACACAAACACAAATTGACGTACTTATATTCAAACAATAAGCCATTTCCGGAAAAGTTTTCAATACCAACATTGAGAAAATGATCATAAAATAATAAGAAAAAAAGTCAAACATTGAAACTGAATTTAGTTTCCGAGATTGACGCTGTAGGGAAGAAAAAGTGATCCATTTTTTGAAGAAGACAAAGAATAAGTAGAGTAAAAAGTATTATTCCATTGAATAGAAAATGTGTAAAAGAATGCAAAATAGGATTCACTCAAGCAAATTTTTTTTTGTTGAAGACAAGGGAAATGAAAGTAAAGCCTTGACTTGCCTTAGAAATGGATAGGCAACATAGTGGCCAGTCATAAATTGATGATTTATAAATTGGCTAACTCACTGATCTGATCATATACAACGATGATGATGATGATGATGACATGACCGTAGTGATGGAAGTGATTTATGATGCCAAACAATTAGATATTCGAACGGCATCTCACTTTAAGCCGACACTGAAATGTTGCAAGCTTTCCATATCTAAACCAAAAATGGAAACATTGAAAACACAAATTGCTAACATAGGAAAATTGATTTTTTTTGCCTATTATTCTTTCAATAAATCGTAATTAACTTGCTTACTTTGTTATCTTACTCTTTATTCTTATCTATTTGTGGATAATTTTAATTGAAAAAATTGAAAACATTTTTTTAGTTTGACCTACTTTTTTTGTTGGTTTAGAATGAAAACAAGATCATCATCAACACAAAAAGCCTAATTCGACACATTTAAGCTTTCATAATGTATGGACTCGGATTACCAGTGAATGTGTACTCGAGAATTGGGTGTAATTAGCAATTGGTCAGATTTCAATTTGCTTCTCAATGAAAAATGGAGAATGAGTGCATAAAAAAGAGAGAGAAAGATAGAGATCAATTGACATCAATAAATAGACTAGAATTATTGGTTGTTGATCATTTTATCGTTATTAGGAAAGATGATCCAATTACGGAAATAATAAAAACAAACACACTGTAGTCTGCAGGGCACAACGAATGGCTTGAATTCAGCAACCAAGGATGATACGTCCAGCGATGATACGTCCAGCGATGATCCGGTCCAGTGGAGACGGCGAGAGAGAGAGAGGGAGTGAACGAAAGAGAGAGAGAGAGCGGTAGAGAGCGCGAGCATTGCACGAGTGTGTCGTGATGCAGAGGCTGATGATTTGTGTCGATCGCGAATCGTCTTATATACTGGTCGATGGTCACATTGTCTTTGTAGACAAAGTGCCAGTTGAGTCTTAGTTGACAATCGGATGACGAGGTAACCTCGAGTCATCGATGTTGTTATCAAGAGTAAGAGTTGAACAGTAAACCTAATGACTAACGATTGGTCATGATTGGTCATGATGCGAAACCATGCGATATACATGTGTCAGCGATGGCTGGACAAGGGTATGGCGCATAATGTGGTCAGCAATGACTGGACGAGAGTATGACGCGTATGTGTGCAAAATGAGTGATCGTCTATGGACGACCCTTTTGGTTCCCACATATTTCCCCGGCCAGACGAAAACTCTATTGTTTTCGGCGATTTTTGGAACCGGGTGGTCGACCACGCGGTCGAGGTACGTCATACTTGATGTTATCTTGATCGACGTGCGCCGGTTTCAAGCGATGTATGGCAACATCTTGAATACCAGACGGTGTTTTGATCTTGAACGTGTGCTCTTGTCGTTTGAGTACTTCGTATGGACCTGTATAAGGTCGTTGCAAGGGCTTGGTCGCTGGACCAGCTTGCAAAAGTACAAACTTGCACGTTTTAAGATCGTTCGGTTCGTGTCGGCTTGTCGACGGAACCGGTCGAGTTTGAGTTGGTCTCAATCTACTCATCCTTTGTCGTAGCTCAGTCACGAATGTGTTTATATTCGTGTCCATGTCTGATAGTTGTAGGTGGCCCTCGCCTTCGACTAGATCAGCCGGAAGGGATAAAGTGGTGCCATAAACTAGTTCTGCCGGTGAGGCATTTAGATCAGCTTTCCAGGTAGTTCTAAGTGTAAGTAGAACGATTGGAAGATCGGCAACCCAATCCGTAGACTGTTTTGCTTTAAGAGCAGATTTGACAGTACGGTGCCAACGTTCAATTATTCCGTTGGCGCGAGGATTGTATGCTGATGTAGCTATTCGTTCGATACCCAAAGTTTGTGTGATTTGGTCGAATAACTTAGACATGAATTGTACGCCTTGATCAGTGGTGATCATTTTTGGCGGTCCGAAACGTGATACCCATGTGGATATGAATGTCTGTGCGACTGTTTCGGTGTCGATGTCTTGAATTGGTATGGCCTCTGGCCATCGAGTAAATCGATCAATGATTGTCAAGAGGTATTTGTAACCTTGACAGATTGGAAGTGGGCCGACGATGTCGATATGCACATTTGCAAATCGTTGGTCTGGCACTTGAATGCTTGTTGGTGGAATTTTGGTGTGTCGATTGACTTTTGCCATTTGGCAGTCAAGACAATTCCGACACCATTCCGCGATGTTCTTGGACATGTGTGGCCAGAAATAACGTTGTGCGATGAGGCGTTTGGTTGGCCTATAACCAGTATGTGCCAAACCGTGGTAGCAATCGAATACACGACGACGTAGTGTCGTTGGTATGTATGGTCGATTTCCTTCGGTTGTTTCGCAAACGAGTTTCTTGCCTGGTTGGAACTCAATTAGTTTGAAGGAGGGAAGTCCTTCAAGAAACTTCAATTGTTCGTCCGAACTTTGAAGTTGGATGAGTTCGTCCAATGTCCAGGAACAGTTTTGATCGATTTGGTTTATTTCAATTCGAGACAGTGTGTCCGCTACGACATTGTTTGCTCCTTTGATGTGGCGAATGTCAGTTGTGAACTGAGATATGAAATCCAATTGTCGTTGTTGGACAGGTGCATGAAGCTTATTTGTCCCAAGAGCGTGTGTCAATGGTTTATGATCAGTATAAACCGTGAATTGACGACCTTCGAGCATATAGCGAAAGTGTTTGATAGCAAGGTAGATTGCTAAGAGCTCCCGATTGAATGTTGATGCCCGACGTTGAGCCGGTTCAAGTTTTTTTGAAAAGAAACCAAGTGGTTCGTGATCATCCTGATTGGGTCGGTTTTGTTGAAGAACAGCACCTACTGCAATCTCAGATGCATCGACCGCGATGGAAATGTTAGCATCTACCGAGGGAAATGCCATTGTAACCATGCGTGCGAACAACTGTTTTGATTTCTTGAATGCATCAACTGATTCATCTGTCCATCTAAATTGTTTATGCCGAAGCATGTCAAACAATGGAGTGAGCACATGAGCTGCTGTGCGATGGAAACGACGGTAATAGTTTACCATTCCGAGATAGCGTCGGAGTAATTGGATTGTTGCCGGTTGGGGAAAATCAACAATTGATTGCACTCGATCCAGTAGTGGAGCGATTCCTTGCGCGGATATGGTGTATCCAAGGAATTTAACTTGAGATGCATAGAAGATACACTTCTGCAAGTTAATTGATAAGCCTTTCTCAGCAAGTCGTGTCAATAGGACATGAAGATGTTTTTCGTGCTCGGCTTTTGTTTTGGAAGCGACGAGAATGTCGTCCAAGTAAACAAAAGCGAAATCGAGATCACGAGTCAGCTGATCGACAAACCGTTGGAAGGTCTGTGGAGCGTTGCGGAGGCCGAACGGCATTCGCATGAACTCATACAGTCCAAACGGTGTTTTCACAGCTGTTTTGCAAACATCGTCCTTTTCGACAGGGACTTGATAATAAGCTTTCACTAGGTCGATTGTACTGAATATGGTTGTTCCATGTAAGTACGCTGTGCAATCAGTGATCAACGGGATTGGGTAGCAATCCGGTTTTGTGATCAGATTGAGTTGACGGTAATCGCCACAGATTCGCCATTCTCCGTTGGTCTTCTTTACCATGTGGAGAGGGGAGGCGAATGGACTTCCTTGTGAAATTCGGCAAATACCGAGTTTACACAATTCATCGAATTGTGTTTTTGCGATTCGTAACTTGTCGGGTGCTTGTCTAGCACGACAGTTAACTGGTCGACCAATGATTTCAATCCGATGAGTGACTGAATGTTTTGGTGTTTCGACCGGGTTAAATTTACGAATGAGCAAAGGGTATTTGGAGAGGATTTCGTTGTTTACCAATTTGTTTACCGTGCTGAGTCCATACGATCGTGTTGTCGTAGGTGAACAAGCAGCTGACTGTTTCGTTCTCATGTCAATGAGTCGATGTTCAGCGAGGTAAGGAGCAAGATGGTAATGTGACAAGAAGTCGGCTCCGATGATGGGCATATTAACGTCAGCGATGACGAAATCCCAATCGAAGTTTTTACTGAACCCAAGATCGAGTTCGATGGTAGAGGTACCATAGGTTTTGATTTGAGTATTGTTTGCCGCAAACAAAGTCAAATCAGATGACGTTCCGCTTCGTTTATTAGCTTCAGATGATGAGAGAACTGATACTTCAGAACCCGTGTCAAGAAGAAATTTAAGATGGTTTAAACGATCTTTTATTAATAAACGGAATGATGGTGTAGTACAGAAATTAATTGTGTTTACATGATCGGAACGTGAGGGTTTGGAACAGTGAGGAACGGGGAGAGGTACGGAGGTTGAGGCGGCAACTACCTCCGAGTACCGTTTTTTTGGTTGAACGCGCAAGGTTTGATACACTTGCGGGAGTCCGCCCCGAACCGTTTGTGATACCAGCAAACTTTTGGTTCCTTAGAACCCACTTTCGCCTTTTTTCCTTTTAATCGCTTCGGTTGTTTACTCGCCTTGCGGATTGCTGAGGTTGCTGCTGTTGTTGCTGGTGTCGCATCGGTGTTCCCAGCTGAGGATGTTGATCGCGTGGACTTGGAGGAGTGGATTCGATCCGCTCTGTCCGCGAGTTTATCGATGGGCTCATCGATAAACGCATCCAGCTTTTCCGCTATTGCGGGTGCCAAGGCGGCACGGAACACATGAAGGAGGGTGGCATCGTCGAAGGAGAGGTCACGACCCATCTCAACTCTGATATCCCTAAGGATTTGAGTTGGACGCCCGGTACGCGGACCCTGAGATAAGAGCCGTTGTACGCGAGTCTCCTTGGCTTCGACGTACGTTTTCTCGATCTCGACCCTAATGTCTTCCAGTTGTCCGACATAGAAGGGCCGATTAGTGATGTGGAGTAAACGGCATGCCACGTCCTCGTCGAGCTGCGACAGCAAGGTTTTCACCTGGGTGCGTTCACTGTTGATACCAGCGGCATCGAACATTGCGGTGATACGCACCCACCACGCGATGGGATGTCGGGTGGAAAACCGTGGCAACGACAAGATGGTCCTACGGATGAAGGTATCATCCCGTATTTCCATGTTCCGTGAGGAACCAGCCGTGGTCGAAAGGCCAGGGGCTGCTTGGGCCGAAGCCGGTTTAGGTGATGACGAGATGGCTTTCGGCCGGGTTGCAGATGGTACAACGGCCGAAGTGGAAGGTGGACGATCCGCCAAAAGCTTGGTTTCAGCGTCCTGTTGAATGGAGGAGTTCCAGACAACCCTATCCATTTCCATCGTCTCTTCCAAGTCGTCTTCCAGTCCAAGGGTGCGCAATATGTCTTCCGCCTCGAACAGAGGATCCGACGTTGAAGATTTTGATCCACGTTGCATGTTAATTGCCGGGTCACCAATGTAGTCTGCAGGGCACAACGAATGGCTTGAATTCAGCAACCAAGGATGATACGTCCAGCGATGATACGTCCAGCGATGATCCGGTCCAGTGGAGACGGCGAGAGAGAGAGAGGGAGTGAACGAAAGAGAGAGAGAGAGCGGTAGAGAGCGCGAGCATTGCACGAGTGTGTCGTGATGCAGAGGCTGATGATTTGTGTCGATCGCGAATCGTCTTATATACTGGTCGATGGTCACATTGTCTTTGTAGACAAAGTGCCAGTTGAGTCTTAGTTGACAATCGGATGACGAGGTAACCTCGAGTCATCGATGTTGTTATCAAGAGTAAGAGTTGAACAGTAAACCTAATGACTAACGATTGGTCATGATTGGTCATGATGCGAAACCATGCGATATACATGTGTCAGCGATGGCTGGACAAGGGTATGGCGCATAATGTGGTCAGCAATGACTGGACGAGAGTATGACGCGTATGTGTGCAAAAATGAGTGATCGTCTATGGACGACCCTTTTGGTTCCCACAACACTAAATAAATGAAAAGATAAGAAATCAATTGATATTGTATTTGGTTGGTTTGTTTGTTTACTTGAATATATAGCAATTATATATTTGACTAATGGTATAGATGCAAGAATCACCTATTGATTAAATGGTTACTATAGTAAATGAATGGTAATTTAAATTATTTATAGTTCAAGAATGGCCACAAATTTCAATGAATGAACATGGAATAATAAAATGGTAAATAATTCAATATACTAGAATTGCAAACAAACGAAAACTAATGGTTTCGTATACAACAAAACCCGGGAGAAAAAATAGTTTAATCGGTATCGATTTAAACAAACAATTCAATTCAAAAATAGCAAACATTTCCTATTCCATGATATTTATATGTTTACAATTCATTGTCCAAATGCCATGACATTTTAAGTAGCCATGACATTTTTTTTAAAACACACACAATTGAATTTTTATTTATTATTGTGAATTGAATTCAAATCAAATGACTTGACCAAATGGAACGCAAGGAAAAATAAACGTAATCGTATTATAAGCAATGTGGAACCAACTATTACTATATATATTCCATTGAAATGGGACACTGATTTTGTACAATTATTCCAAAATGTAGAGTAAGAATGGAATAATTAGATGATCTGAATGGTAGAATCAAATGTGAATCTATGTGTGTGTATATCTATAAAAAAATTATGAACGGCAGCCAATCAATTGAGAGAGTGAGAGATAGGAAAAGATTTTGATGGAACTAATGTTTTCATTTTTCGATAAGAAAAAAAGTTATTATAAAAATAATTCATAATTATATTATAATGGAACAAATTATGACAGATAAATTTGTCCAACAAACTACAAAAAAAAATTCAAGACAAAATTGTAATTGGAATATAGAGGGATAGTGATATTAAAAAGTATAAATTAATGTGGAAAGATAAATTGACAATAGTACATTGGAAATTGTCATCAAAGTGTACACAAACAAAAATTCCATCATTGAACAGAGGTTCTCAATGTTTTAAATTAAAGAATCACCCATTATTGTACACCAAAAAATAAAATAAAATAAAATGGTTTATGGTTTATTGGTTTAAACAAACATGAAAAATGTTAGCTTCACTGTAATGTATTTTTCCATTTAAAAATATATATATTGCATTGAAGCAAGGGGTCATATCATTCATTTTCATTGTCAGGGCTCATTCCCGGTTCATAAGATGAACCAAATATCGGTTGAGAAACTTTAACATCGGATACCTCTTATACCAATAAATCATTGACTTTGAACACTTGAACAAAAATTCAAGTGTCACGAACAACACCAATCGAAGATCGAGACAACAACGAGATCAAGATCTATCATTGTGATTGCTTGATGTAGAATACGAATTGCAAAGCACATTGTCAGATCTAATGGTCATCTTGTTTATGTTTTGAAATTGGCTTTCAATAAAAAACCAAAGAACAACATTTGAGACAAGTGTCACCAAAACGATGTATGTTTGTGTGTTACACTCAAAACCATTCACTCAATTGATTCACTCAAGTCAGTCAGTCAAGTCTGATGGAATAGAATTTGCAGCTTAAATGTGGACCAATAATAAATGTCAAATAAATCAAATGCTTTTATGTTCTAAATGTTCCCACCAATAATATTTTCCCGCTCAATGTTTAAACGGCTTGTAAAGAACATTTTGAGTGGCACATTCAATTGCACACATTTGTACAAACCTTATGCAATAAATCATCGGCACCAAAACTAACCTATTTTATTTTTTTTATTATATTTTTTAGTATATACCTTTTGCATCGTGTCAAAATCGATCGTTTTAGGATACAACCAATCGAAAGAAAGAACGAACGAAAACATTGAATACATCCAATTTCCGTGTTGCCCATTTTTATATATAAATATTATTTGTTTTAATCTTATACAATCGATTTTATATAACGTAATATATATATAAATATATATAAGTATAATATACGAAGTAAACATGTCGAAACAGATCAACACGCACCTATTCTTTCATATGAACACGGACAGTTCGTCTAGTTCAAAGCAGAAAAGTTCTACAAATGAATCATCGACCACGACACGAAAGCCGAAAAAGTCGAGCAATCTATTCTCCGGTTATGAGATTGACAACAATCCTCCATTACCGTCGGAGACGGGCGACTATTATGATTATTATACGAATTATGGAATACCAGACTATTATGGGCCAATGTCGCCGTCATCATCGCCGCCGTACAATAATGTGTACAACAATGTTGACCAATACAATTATTACGATTATAGGTAAGCTATCGTTATATAAAGCTATATAAACAAACAAATCTATAATAATAAATTTGATTAATAAATTACAGAAACCAAGATTATTATGATTATTATAATCAATCAGGCGAACGAGACCATTCGTCCGATTATCGAGACACCTATGCTACAAATAATTATGGCGGAGGAGGAGGGGGAGGAGGAAGTGGTGGAAACTATTCCGGATCTAATAGTTATCATTCGAACCATCATCATCAACAACAACAACACCCTTCATCATCACGAATTGACATCAACCAACATGGACCATCAACGTCCGGTGGTTTATATCGAGGCCCAACCGGTGGAAACACCGAATATCTACAACCGCCATTAATTTCACCGCCAATACAAGATTCAAAACGTGCCTCACCATCGTTTCTCAACGATGGTCATTATGGAAATGATCCACAAGGTTTGAGTGCAATCTCCCATAAGTTACATCGAATCACGTTCGTAGAGGCGTGTATCTTCAATCCACCCGACCTCTTATCACCATCATCATCTGGTCGACCAATTGGTCCACCATTACCGCCTCCATTACCACCGCCACCACCACCACCAATTCCAGCAATACCACCAGCACCGGGACGAGTCGGACCACCACCAGTACTGGCTCAAGGTGAACGTTCACCAACATCAACCGGTGGAACCCAATACTATCAAGAATGGACATCAAAACATAAACGACACCTATGTTCACGATTTGAGAAGCCAGCTCAACAACAGCTGTTGATGAACGTTGAACGTAAATCAAAGTATCCATTCATTATCCTATGTACACCGGATTCACGTGCCCTATCGAAATCATCCTCATCAGCCTCATCCACCGGTAAGATGGTACAACGATATCGACGTGAGATAAGTCAACAATCAGCCTATAGTCTTGATGATGAATTAGACGACGAAGAAGTGGGTGAAGAGGAAGAGGATGAAGCAAATTGGATCACCCAAAAACAACGTGATAGTATCAATAGTCATTATCTACCACCACCACCGCCACCATTGTTAATGCCACACATTTGGCCGGAGATACGTTACATTGACGGCCTATACACCGTTTGTGCGTCAATCGTTCGACCCGGTTCTGGCGTTGCCGACGATTACGATGAACTATATCTAGGTCAACCACCGGAGATGAACAATTATGAGAATAGTAACAATTCATATCCTCATCATCCACGAACCACTGAACGGCATATATCGTTTCAAGAGAGTCAAACCAATTCAAATTGTATACCAGACCAAAGACCAACCGGTTATATTGTGTCCGGTTTTGCCACATTTCCCGGTGAGGATAGTGAACGTTTAGAGAAGAATTGGCTTCAATGGACAGGTACGTTAAAATACAAAATACCAAAAACAAATAAATTTCAATCAATTTTTACTTGAAACAAATAAAAGCTAAAGTGAGTGCAATATAAGATATTTATATAAATAGATCACAGTTTGTCTTTGTGTTAGATAATTGGTTTGTTGGCACAACCTAAAGTGACAATTGTACTTGATTCAACTGTTCAACAACAACAACAAAAAAAAAACGTTTGCCAATTAGCTTTCAAATAAAAAATTGAAGGGTATTTTGAAGCAATTAAGCTTTCAATAAAATACAATAGAGGATCATCATTGTAGAACAAATGTTGACATAGCAATGCGTGACAAAATGTCTCTTCGTTTTATATAGAGAATGAGAGAAAATGAGATATATCGACACACACACACACACACACACACAGTATTAATTGTAAAAGAGAATAAGGTTTACATTGACATAGAACAAGTTCAAGTTGCCTTGAACCAGGAAGTTTCAAATTTGGTGAAAAAGTCCGATTAATGTGACCAATAATTGAATTAGTGGACCAAACAAGCAACTAATTGGATGATACACATCGACATCAACATCATCAATGCTAGTAATAATAACAATAACCTTTTTTAAGTTTAGAATTAAATTTTTAAACAAAACACACAACACACAAATTAGAAAATTCAACTGTAAACTTATATTATGGATTTGAGAAAAAAATATGGAGAAAATAAATTGTACCCACATATATTTTAAACAAATTTCTATAAAAAAAAACAAACAAAAACAAAAATGGAAATAGAGGTTGATGGCCTTCGGTTGTTTCAAATCGGTTTTAACACTAAAATATATCAATATATATATTTCAACCAGAATATATTGACACTATCAGTTCGAATGAGGTCGAGAACGTTTGTCACGTATCATGTTGAGTTCTATGATTGGCCAATTGGGACCATCATACCAATGGAACTTGTATCCTCAAAGTGTAAGAATTTAAAATAAGAATAAGTAAGAAAGATGTACACAATGAATAACTCAATGTCTGCAAGCACACGAACATATTCCATTTTCAAATTTGAGAGTTCTAAATTGTTACGAAAAGAAATCTTGGAACACGAATGAATGAATACAATCTATCGATTTATATTCTTGTTGAATAAAATAAATTGATCAAATTGACAAAAAGCAAAAAAGAAAAAAAAACGTTAAACAATTTTTTTCTTATCTATTTACAGGAGCACGTGTACTGTACAAATATCTGCCAATGTGTGTCGGCCTGCGGCGTTTAATATTCCTGAAACGTTGTCCGGATATGTATCGTGAGGATATGGTACAAAGTAAGATTAAGCCAACCATCTTTACCGGTTTTACCTATGTTCTACTGTGTGAATGTTACAACCTAAGAGGTCCTTATATTGCATCGGTTTGTACCACAATCGACCAATTACGAGCACGATGTTGCGGCTATTCAGCATTGTACTTGACCCATTATCAACAATCACCACCAATTCAACATCATCCACATCAACATCCACATCAACAGTCAATCATCGAATCTGGCAATCGGCAAATGATGGGACATAATCATCATCATCACCATCAACAACAACCACAACATCAGCATCAGCATCAGCATCATCATCATCATGTACCACGACATCATCGAAGTACAGATTTTACCGAATTTGATAACTTATGATTCGATAAAAAATTTTTTCTGGCACAAGTGCCTCTCACTTCAGTCCACTCCGCCCCAATCTTTTATTCATTTTTTGTCCATTAACGATTACATTGAAACTCGAAACATAACTTGAAACACTCCTCTTTCTTTAACTATTGATTAATACCTAAAATAGAACTGGGCCAATCAATGACAATATTATCAATCTCATCATAACAATATGTAATCAATCAATAGCCCAGTGTATCTAAGCGAGAGAAAAAATATTCATACAATTCAATTTAATCATACTAACCAAATGGAAAGTAATTTATTCTGTTATTGTTAATTGACACTGAATCAAATGTTAATTTCCAATTTAAATTTTATTGATTCAATGAATTGAATTGAACATAAAGCAAGAATATATACTCTGAAATATAACAACTAAACAAATTGGAAACGAATCACACAATATGGTAACGAGAAATAAAGTGCAAACAATTAAAATCAGTCAATTCATGAGTCTTGAGAAACGAATTGTGAATGGAAATTAACACTAAAAGATGATTGTAATCATCAAGTTATGTTGTTGTTTTTTTGGGTTGATTGCCAAAGAACAATTTAATCACGTCATAGTTTGGTTTGATCGATTTTGTTTTAGGTTGCTCTCTATGAAGCTCAAACTGGCAATAACGAATACTGAAAATAAATGTTCTAGTTCATGAATTACATTGACCCAACTCGTGACTAAAGAAGAATTTAGATTTCTCCATTCTTCTAATGTAAACACATTGACAAAACAAAGCATTCGCAATTGTATTTGGAATATAAGACGACGATAGATTGGTTCTCCCAATGGTAAATGAACATTGACGTAATTGGTAGGTTTCGAGACAAATTCAATGAAACAACACAATGAAAAACAAAACCAAAACTGGTTAGAAACAAATAGGAACTTTTCATCTATGCTAAAGTACTAAACCAATAGGATGAGAATAAGTTAGGAAACATTTCGCAAAAATAAAAAAATAATAAATTGAAATGACACACCTCCCCAATCAATTGGCTATTTAATTAGCTGCGGGTTATCAATTGACAACAATTTATAATGAAAGAGCAAGAGAGATAGAGGAAGAGAGAATGTAACTGCAATATATAGTTAACAAAGAATGGAATTGAATTGTGCAACATACACCAAAAAAAGGAAAAAACGGGAACAAAATGGCAGCAAAGTATTTAGCTGAATATGTTTGATCAAACATGATCACGAACAGAGTAATGCATGTATCTCTAGAAGTAGATGAAAAGTGTTCCCGAAATTGACAGCAGAATTAATTCGATGCATCACAAAAACATCCAAAAGTAAAGATGGGTTACCACCATTGGACGACGTGAGTTATCCACAACTGTATACATCAATGAATAGGTCTAAAAAAGTGGAACTATTATTCTGCCAAGATCCCACAACACCACAAGATGCCGTAGGGCAAGTGTGAATGGTACATTCATTGAATTTTAAAGCAAATACATGTCAGTTTGTGTGAATTATATAATCTCAATGTAATTTCCCAAACAATTTGATGTTTGCCATCTCGTTCTTCTTCCCTTTTTGTCCGTATGTTTGTGTTTGAGGTTTATATTGTATAAAAGTTTAATTCAAGACTACCATCAGCAACAAAAAATCACATTATTAGATTATATCGTGATTAGAGCAATTGGAAAACTGAAGAAAAAAAAATTGAGCGAACCAATTATGACCAATTTGAGAGATGGATTTTTCCACTTAGTGATTGGGATATAAGAATGAGAATTTACATTCATCAACGTTCAACATTAAGTTCTTTGATTCTCGGTTTTCCTAATAGTAGATTGAAAATGTCAGTCGACCCATAACAAACGGAATTCAATATAATCAAGAAAAAAAAGAAGAAAGGGATGAAATCTAAATGGATAAATAAACGCATAAAAAACCGTCAAACAAGAGTTGATTTGAGCTTTAATTCAACGTTTTTCTTTTATTTTGGGAACAAATTCAAGTTTGATAGTGGAAAATTGGCAATGAACAAACAGTTTGATTGGCGTTGGTGAATCAATTAGCATCAATGAAAAAGAAAGAGTGGGTTAAACATGAATGAATGCAGGAAAAGATCTCAAACCCTCGGAAAGGGCAGACTAAAGGGGAAAAAGATCGAGAAGCGATGACAAGTTTGGAAGACATTAGATGTCTGTCGAATGTCACGATGAGATGCGTTCTGTCATAATTAAGCCAAGCGTTTCATTCATGTTACTTAGCGATTATGTAATTAAATCGAATCAAAGAAAAGAAGAGGAGAAAAAAGAAGGGAAAATAGAGAAAATTTGTAAGCCAATTGAACCAATGGTTATAATGAGAATCAATGAACGATAATGTTAGCATTCGGTGATCGTTGTCATCGTACAATATGACACAATGCACACATGAAACCAGAGAAGAATCAATGTTTCACACATAAATGAGCGATGATGCCAATGTCAAGACCTAAGATTGATCAATTGATTGGAAAGCACAACGATTGTGATCCAGAAAAGTCGGCTCAATTTCAAATGGTTCAATGACGCTTTTGTTGCCAATAAAGATCAAACATTATATCGGAAATAATAGTTTTGAATCGTTCAGGAGGGGGAATAAATCATTAGACTGTCAACAATTGACAGAATCAACTGACCCAGATCCTCTATTTATATATATATATATATATAAATGTAGATATTCATTGACAAATAAAAACGGGACAAATTCATCGATTCGGACACGGCAATGGACAAACGAACGAACGAACGAACGGCGGCGTCGATCCAATCAATTTTATGTTTGAATGTGCTTTTATGGTGGGAACCCAAAAATAAAGGATAAATAAATGGAGAAATGTGTCGATCGACTCAATACATTTGATTTGGTCGTCTAAATTATGGTGACCAACCAACAATAAGGTGATTGGTTTGGAACTATTGGAACATTTGGCAAGCACTCAAGAAGGTCCAGCTTTTAGTTTTTTTCTTTTTTTGGTTTGGTTTGGTTTGGTTTGGGATTCAAAGTGAAATATGTGAGAGGTGTGCTTGTATTTTTGCGAGACAAGTAAAGAATAAAAAAAAACAAAAATGGAGAGGTGATTTTTGTTTTTTTTGTCGGGCAACGCCAAATTTGATTTTGTATGCCATTAGCCGATTGTATGCGAAATTTGCATCACATCAAAGTGTCGACACAACCGAATGGAGAATGAAAATGGCCAAACATAAACAAGAGTCGCGCGGAGAAAAAGTAATTGAAGCCGACAGCATTGGCTTGCAATTAAATTAATTGCTCGTCGAAGATGAATTAGTTGAATGAGTACTTTGTACATTTATGCTAATTTGATTTCCCATTATTATGATTTTAGTGAGCCAAAATGGTTTGTGATGATAATGATATGGAAAAGGTATCCCCCAAATAAAGTATTGGCCATATGGAAAGCAATAAATTGAAATAAAATTGATTTGTGACAAATAGGTTTATGTCAAAAATAAAAACGAAAACCGAAACATGTCGGTGGAAATGTATCGTGAAAACCAATTTGTATAAATTTAATATAAGAACAATAAACGAACACTAACAGATAAATTCAAATGTTAAGCTAGAATATTTTTTTTTGACAGAAATCCAATATTGTAGAATGAATGAGTATAAAAGTGTGCTAAAATTAAAACTAAAACCAAATCAAAAACAAACAGATTTTCATATTAGCTGAACATTTTTTTTCTGCTCTATCTATCTATATCACTCTTCTTCATTGATTTCATTTCCATGAATTGTAATGCACGAACAAACATAATACAACATTAAAAGCAAGAATTAACTTTCCGAAAATAGCAAAAAAAAAAAAAAATAATTAAATTCAAGTATGAAATCCTCCCTTCATTGGATACGAATCGAATACGCCCGAATATTGCGTACAAATGGAATGCAAACAATACCATTTTTATAATTTGAATTTAAATTTAATTTCTACAACAAGAAAAAAAATCACAAATCATGAGTCGTGCCATCTCAATGATTGAATCTAGCGATACCAATCTGGAATTCAGTACGTACACCTCCCATTTACATTTGACAAACCATACAAAAAAAAGGAAAAATAATGTGTTCGTCCAGTTGACAAGCACCTAAATGTGTGGTGAACACACACACACAAAGAAGAAGAAGAAGAAGATTGTGGTGATAGAAACTGTAAAAACTATAACAAAAGGTTTTTGTGTGTGTAAATGTATTGAATTTGATTGGATTCAGTATGTGGTGTATTGCAGTAAATGCATTTGAATATGGCATATATCATAAAGGAGAATATGAGTTTAAATATGATTGAAATAAATTGAAGAAAAAGAAGAAGAAATATTGAAATGGATTATTTGAGTATGCGGGTTTGACTATGTTTGAGTAAATGTGAGTGAGATATATGCGGACATGAGAAATCGATCAATCTAAAATAGTACTTTTTGAAATTCGGTTTTTTTCTTTTGGTGTATGTCTTGTGTGTGTGTGTGTGTGTGAATTGACAATTCTCCTGACACTTGGGTACTTGCACTCAAACTTATAAGCCTAATGTATACATCGAATTTGAAAAGAACGAGAATAAGAAAAAGAAAAATTCAACAGATCAAATCTATTATTCGAACAAATTTCATTCTTTCATCGATAATAATAAAATTAAAAACCAAATATTAAATTAACGTTCCTTTCTTTCCCTAAACAAAAAACTTTCAACATGGGAAAATATCGATAATGGTTTTAAAGATAAAAAGTAAAGATAGATTTCAAATGCAAGATTCGTAGAAGCTATCGGCCTACATCTGGTTTTTTTATTATAATAAAGAAAAAATGTGAACTTGCGTTACCAAGAATTTCGCATCCAAGAACCGTTTGAGTTTCTGTTTGAAGACACCTGAAAACCAAATCAGGTCGATGAAAAGATCGGCTGGACAAGAAACTTGTTTACGATTTGTTTCGGTTGATGTCGAAAAATTGGTGACGAAAACAAGAAAGTGAAAGATCACAAAAGTACAATTGGTGGCGAGAGCGAGATGAAGATGACCACGTGACGATGATGAAATCTTGAACTGAAGCATGAGAGAACATTGTGTTGTGATTTACCATGCGTTATATACCGATCGTTGGTTGCATTGTCTTATGGACACAAGCGACAGCTTAGCCATCGATGACATTCGAATGACTGGATTTTTCTTATCTTATCATCGAACGTCGAATTCAAACGTTGAACATGAAACTTCTGCTCAAATTGACCAACTTACGAAGCAATGAGGTGGCGATGACTCGATAACAAATCGTAACGTGTAAATTGTATTAGAACCTTTTTATAGACGACCTTTTTTGTTGGTTTTAAAAGTATACATTAATATTCATTATTTTTCTAAAATAAAAGTTAAATTAGTTATCTAAATAGTTGAATGCAATTATTTTAAAAAGCAAATATTTGATTTATTATTACTTGGAAAGAATATATTAAAAATTGATATGTTAATATGCGGTAAATTAGGGGAATCGTCGTTCAAAACCAAAAGAGAAAAAAGTGGAACTCGAACCAAAAAAAAAAACACAAAACATGATGATTATGAGGATCGGGAGGCATTAATGTATATAATAATAAATATATTAGACAAATAAAAGTTGGAAATGAATTTCCAATTCATCCACCTACTACACCAAGATAATAATGGGAACCTGAGTGAATGTACCAAACACAAAAAAATGATAATGAAAGAATGGTGCTATACCACCAAAATGTTATCCCCATTGGTAAAGTACTTTGATTCTAATTAATTTTTTTTTGTTTAGCTTTTGACTTTGACGATGAACGAAGGAAGGAAATAAGGTTCCATTTGATATTGAGTAGTGTGTGTGTGTGTGTGAGGTAAATGAATTGAGTTAGTGAACACACACACAAACACACAGAATGCCATTATATTCGATTGAATAATGGAAAGGCACTATGAAAACAAATGAAAGATAAAATGGCACAATCGGATAAAATGGGAATTCAGGTTGAAGTGTGTCGGGGTGTCATTCAACAACAAAGCTAACAAAACCCATTTCCATCACCAGACATGATCCAACAAATTAGTAGTGGTTTCAAGAAGAACATACCGAGCAAGTTGAATCAAAGTAAGTAAGTAATTTTTTTTAGTAAGTTTATTTTAAAAACAAATGAATGAGTTCAAAATGTAAATTGATGATAAAGAATAAATAATTGATCAGTTTGTTATTGGGTTAGTTTATTATTATAAGTATAAGTAATGTGATTTTATTTAGTTGTAAGATTATAATTAATTTATTATAAATTGTATTTGTATTTATTGATAACTATTCAGCCATTTCCGATATTATTCGATAATATTTCCAATGATAAAGGTTCAACATCTGGAATAATCATGGGAACCGATTCTGCTGGCACCGTTGTCGATTCGATTGATTCGTCGCTATCGGATTCAATTGTTATCAATTCGATTGATTCGTTGTTTGAACGATAAGCTGATCTAACGCGTGGCTGGCCACAACTTCCTCGTCCCTGTTCACGACCTGGTTCACGTGACATCGTTAAGAGAAAAGGATTTTAATAAAATTCAAAATGTCCTTATTGACACAAATGAAAATTGAAAAAGAAATAAGTTAGGTAGACAATTCAAGACAAAATTAGAAACTAGATAAAAACCAAACAAGCTCAACAATACACGATGTTGACAACGGGAGGTACCAGGATGGTTACGGATGCAAAGAGGAGTGTCATCCAAATGATCGGCGGCCAATGATTGTTGTTTTGCCAACGTCATTCGGACCAAGGAAGATGGTTAATGGAGAAAATTTGATATCTACTGGTTCATCCGGATTAAAACTTCGGATACTTTGAATGTTTAACTGTTGTAAAACATCAAGTGTTCCACGTCCTGGAACTCGCCACACCGACAGGTTGGGCTTCTCCGACGCTTCTTGCCGAATAAATAACCAACAAATTTCCCATGTCCGGATAGGAGGCACATCCGGATCAAAGCTTCTTATTCCTTGAATGCTTAATTGTTTTAATTGAAGCATTTGTTGTAGTCGGTACGCAGCGGATGATCTTGATTGTCGGCAGCAGGTGACGGTTGACCACGATGTTGACAACGGGAGGTACCAGGATGGTTACGGATGCCAAGTGGAATGTCATCCAAATGATCGTCGGCCAAGTTGATGATTGTCCAACAGCAAAACAGGAACAGCAGTGATTGAGAGTGAGAGAGTGAGAAGTGATGTGAAAAGAAGAGTGCATGGCACGAGGGAATCGTGAGCCAGATGATTTGTGTTGATCGCGATTCGTCTTATATACTGGTCGATGGTCACATTGTCTTTGTAGACAAAGTGCCAGTTGAGTTTTAGTTGACAATCGGATGACGAGGCAACCTCGAGTCATTGATATTGTTATCAAAAGTAAGAGTTGAACAGTAAGACTAATGACTAACGATTGGTCATTAACACGACGCTGTGTGTGTGTGTGTGTGTGTGTGTGTCACATAGGCAAGTAGCCCCATCTAGTATACAACAGTCATCGATAAACCATTAATCACTGACCATCCAAGAAACGTCTTAACTTCACCACTATTTTGTATATCAAGATGTTTCTTCAACTGACGGAACAGTTTATCTGAGTTGGTTTTGGTGTCAGTGATACATAGAATACCATCCACGTAGATTAGGAGGATTTGAGATATGTCGGAATTTTCAAATAGACAAGGCTCAAGATTCGATTGAGTAAATCCTTCATTCTTTAGTATTTATGCCAAGTGTTGACACCAGTTTCTTGGGCTTTGTTTTAACTCGTATAAGCTCTTGTTCAATTGTAAAACCTCATCATCTTTGAAGAAACCTTCAGGTGGATTGAAAAATATCGTGGTATCAATATCTGAATGTAAGAAAGCAGTTGAAATATCAAAGTGATAGACTTTCATTCCACGTGTAGACGCAATCGTAAGCAATAATCTTATAGAAATACAACTGGCCACTGGACTATACGTTTCGAAGAAATCAATATTTTGTTGTTGATTATAACCTTTAGCGATAAATCTGTCTTTGAATCGTTTCATCCTGAAACATTCGTCCATGTGAATACCCATATATGGTGACTTTATGGCTTCAGCATAAGACTTTGGAATAGGTATTAAGTCTTCAACATGCATAATATAATCTTGAAATCGAACGAGTGGAATCGGATTCGGTTTCATTCTCATTCGATTCAGTTTCTAGCTCAAAGACATTAAGATCCAAGGTTTCTTCAATGTCATGTAGCTCTGCCAGATTCTCTTTCATGGGGAATATATTCTCCTCAATATGTACGTTCCAAGATGTATAGGTTTTTCGTTTGTCCAAATCGAATACGATGTACTTGGATTGATCATGTGTACTCCCAAGGTAAACACATTTCTTAGTACATTCGTCAAAAAATTGTAAATGTTGGCTTGGGTTGTGATGATATCCCAAACATCCAAACAGGTGTATTTTATCGTACGAAGGACAAGTGTTATTCCACAGAATAATAGGTATTCGATTATGAACAGAAGAGATAAGTCGATTTCGAATATAACACGCATGCCGAGTTGAATTAAACCAAAATTCAATTGGTATTTTCTGATAATGATTTGATCAACAAGCGTCAAATCTAGTATCAAATATTCAATTAGTTTTGAATTAAATTTTTTTTAGAAAAAAATAATAATTCATTTTATTATAGAAAATTAAAAAATTTGTGAACTTCTTGTATAGAACATATTCAAGGATAGACAAAAATTTGATTTTTTAACAAAATTAAAGTTTGACCACGTGAAAAAAACGGGCCTAATCCTCATCAAGATTATCCAAATCAAAGAAATTTTAATTTCGTTTAGTTCGTTTCGTTGTTGATTCAAGTGAATTCTCTTCCTCATTAATTCGTTCCTTTAAATCAATTATTGGTTGATTACATAATGGAAATGTGTCTTCCGTTTCATTTCCAATCGATTCATGAACAAGTGACGAATAACCACGTTCGTTTTTAAAAACTTTATAGTGTTGTTGACGAAAATAACCATATTCCAAGAATTGGATAAATTCCTCATCATGAGAGGTAATGATAAATTGGAATTTATAATGATCAATCAAACTAATCACAGCATTACCAAATGAACAAATGTTTGCCGTGTCGTTGAGATTGGTAGTCGGTTCGTCTAGTATGATGACGGGGAAATTTTGGCCAAAGATGACGGCTAATGCGAGCCGGATGACAAGACTAGCCAATACTTTTTCTCCAGCGGAACAACGACCTTTCATGTCCATTTCTTGACCATTCCGGACCATGACCACTCGATAGTTGTATGTTCGCCGCTTATCACTTGCACTACGTTCTTCTTCCTCCGACCTTATTATGATATAATCATCATCCTTTTCTTGATTAGCTACTTGCCAAAATTGCTTCAACAATTTGTTGATCTCTTCCATCTTACGTTTATGAAATGAGGAAATAGGTTCTTGTTTTTTCAAACCCAAATTAGCTATATAAAATCAAATGTAAAAAAAAATTAATTACACTTTTAAATAAATAATAATTAAATATTTACCCTTTAAATATCCAAAAATATCATCAAATCGTTCTTTTAAAACTTTGCCATCACTTAACGGCCAATTGGTTTCCTCTTGATGACAAAAGATAATGTAATCCAATACGACCCGAGAAATTTCAAAGCTCCTAAACTCCAAAGCTTCATTATTAACGCCTATTGGATTATTATCTTGACTAATAATTGCATCATCTTGTATGAATCTTATTGTAGTTTGATTGTTTTGTTTGGGTGAAAATAAACTAAGATTTCTGGTAATTTCGGTAGACTTATTTTGAGTATCAATAAATATCAGCCGAGTTTGACCACAAATCATCGATCGTTTTGAATATTGTACATCATGAACAAAACATTCTTCATTGTCGCAATTGGGCGGAAGATTGCCAGTTAATGCATATTTCAACGAATCAATAATTGTTGTTTTGCCAACGTCATCAGGACCATGGAAGATGGTTAATAAAGAAAATTTTATATCTACGGGTTCATCCGGGTTAAAACTTCGGATACCTTGAATTATTAACCGTTGTAAATGAAGCATTATCAAATAATTCCCTAGGCGACAAGCTTGTGTGTAATCTAGTGAAATAATTAAATAATAACATTAATCGATTGTCAACAACAATTTAAAGTATTACTTTATAAGTCACCACCGAACAATGTGTCAGATCAATAGTGATAAATGAATAACGGAATATAGAATATCCAACTCAAAATGTGGCCAAATAGTTGGGCGTAAAAAAGAGTTTAGTTAGGTGCAATAAACAATGGTTGCTGGTTTAGGCGCAAATCGTAGAAAAGATACTAAGCAAACAATGACGAATGATTAATTAGAGACTGTAATTGAACCACTAGGTAGATATAGTGGAAATATACATAAGGTTGATGTCATCATTATACTGTGTGAATTGTATTGTGAATTAATTGTTTTATATTGTATTTTGGCTAACAAAGGTATTTATTGATTGTAATATTATGATTTTTTTACTAATTGATATATTTCTGATAACCAGTTAATAAAGATCACAATAAGATTGTACTGCTTCAAAAGATTGAACGCTGATTGCGGCTGGCACAAGCGTTGCCTGGTAAGGTCACCAATTTAAAGTTTGTTCGGTCAATATGTTCGAATGTCTCGCGATCCAAAAAGTTCCCATTCGGGCAGATGTGAGTGTGTGTGTGTATGCATGCCACAATGTTGTTAATTTGATGATTAATTACAATTAGGTTCGCAATTAATGCAACGCACAGACAATAAGTTGAATCACAAATATTCTATTTTAAATGATGACCTTGAATTAAAATTGCATTGAAATATGTGAACAATAAAGAAGATTGTGGTGATAGAAACTGTAAAAACTATAACAAAAGGTTTTTGTGTGTGTAAATGTATTGAATTTGATTGGATTCAGTTTGTGGTGTATTGCAGTAAATGCATTTGAATATGGCATATAATATAAATATGGCACTTACGTTATTAAGAATTGAAAAAGTCCCTCTGCATCCAGAAACACAATAAAGCTGAATGATGAGAAAACATTGTGTTGTGATTTGCCATGCGTTATATACCGATCGTTGGTTGCATTGCCTTATGGACACAAGCGACAGCTTAGCCATCGATGACATTCGGATGACTCAGATTTTTCTTATCTTATCATCGAACGTCGAATTCAAACGTTGAACATGAAACTTCTGCTCAAATTGACCAACTTACGAAGCAATGAGGTGGCGATGACTCGATAACAAATCGTAACGTTAAAAACGTGTAAAATGTATTAGAATCTTTTTATGGACGATCTTTTTTTTGGTTCTAAAAGTATACATTAATATTCATTATTTTTTTAGAATAAAAGTTAAATTAGTTATCTAAATAGTTGAATGCAATTATTTTAAAAAGCAAATATTTGATTTATTATTACTTGGGAAGAATATATTAAAAATTGATATGCTAATATGCGGTAAATTAGGGGAATCGTCGTTCAAAACCAAAAGGGAAAAAAGTGGAACTCGACTATGAAAACAAATGAAAGATCCCACAATCGGATAAAATTGGGAATTCAGGTTGAAGTATGTCGGGGTGTCATTCAACAACAAAGCTAACAAAACCTATTTTCATCATCAAACATGATCCAACAAACTAGGAGTAGTTTCAAGAAGACGAAATGATTTGTTCAGCAATCACTAATTAAGACAATGAAATTTGAACAATTTAATCGATTCGTTGTTTGATTAAATAAGAAGTTGAGTTGTCTTCTTCTTCTTTTTCGTCTTCTTCTTCTTCTTCCTATTCTTTCTATACTTTTTACAGACGTGTTATATATTGTGAAACTGATTTAACTTTTTTCTTTGCTGCCAATTGTTCATAATATCCATGGCCAATTGATTCTTCACTCATCTCCATTAGGTCTTGTCCTCTACTACTTCTCGATGTTGACCGATGTTGAAGTTGTAGTTTTCGACTTTTTTTTCTCGCCTTTTTACGTCCACCCATAACCCATGCTTTTTTTGTTTCATCATAACAACTATCATCATCATTACTGTTGGCCATATTACGTCGATAACTACGTGTGGCTTCAACTTCATCCACATTCTTGTTACGATTATTCTTATCCTTTCTATTATTGGATGAACAGCAGCCACATATTGCAAAGATGAGTGCCATCAATAGGATCAATAATAAGAATGGAACGACAATTATAACCCATAATGGAATCGATTCGGAGATAATATTATTAAAATTGAATGGACTTTTCCCATCACTTTTCGCAAGCATGACTCAATGATTTTGAAGTGATTCGTTCATATTTATATACTATAAAAACGAATATTTGGTTTTTTTTCAATTAGAACATCTACTAGTAATTATTAATTGTGTAAAATGTTTAATTTGAAGCAAATAGTTTTGAAAACGAATGTAAGTGAATGTGTTGGTGTGGTGTGTGGGCGTGTGGGTGTGTGTATAGTTTGAATGATCGATGGATTGAGCTTGTTGGTGGGTGTGTAAAGGGGAGGCACATGTCACATTCATGGTTTCATGGTCTCTCTTCACTCACACAACTCGATACAGGATTTGAACAATTGAACAATATATTTGTCCACAATTTGTCTGCTAAGTGGACGAATTAATTCGAAACATATCGAGCAGATCAGTATTGTACGCTTTGAGAACAGTAGTAATCACTTTGGACAAATCCTGAAACTAAAATAAGGGAACAGAAATTATTAACATTAGATATAGATTTGAAATATATATTAATACACATACGTATTTGAGACAATCACGAAATTGTGGACGAGTTAATTGCCATTCACTCTTTTGGTAAAGATCACGTTGAAAGTATCCTTCAGCATTGAAGAATGAACGAAATGTAGCCATCGTTGCATTGATTTCGGTCACCTCACGAAACAATTCATCGAATGCGGCATCACGTGAATCGGCATTCAAAAATCGATCCATATTATACTTTGTAGCATAATCGACCTTTACACGTGCACAAATTTCATCAATTGTTGGAATGGTGGGTGGCGCCGCACCACCTGGAGCATTCTCCGATCCTGTGGGTGTGGTGACGGGCGCCAATGCCGCACGTTTCGCTCGACGATTCTGCATGTTGGCCAATGAACGAATTATACTTCCATACGAATGGCGTAACGTTCCCACCGATGTATTCAGATCGGTCATCTAATCTCCAAAACATTGATTAAATAATAATATTCTATTATCATTATTTATAAGAATGTACCTCATCATTCAAGTCTTCCATCTCTTCATTGGTCATCGGTTTATCATCACCAGCTGCCGGACTATTTGCCGTTTGATTGTTCGCTTCTTTTTCACTGGTTGCCACCACCACTTTCGGTGTAATTGGTGTCTCTTTGGCCAATGTCTTCTTCGATTTATTGGTCACCTTTTTCAACACTTTCTTACACGTTTTACCATTTTTTGCATTCATTCCCGGCGAAGTACTTCCAGCCGCTGTTGCAGCTGCTTTCGCCATCTTTTGTTTAACGGTAGCATGTGTTACCCTCGATTGTCCATCAGTTATCTTGGAACGTGTAGCCACCGATGCATTAGAAGAATCCGATGACGATTGTTCAACATTGGATACGGCACTCAAATTTTCCAAGATAAGTTGAATCACTTGCGCTGCAATTGCTTGCTTGTTCGGCGGTAATCGAACCGACTTTTCCACCGTATCCTGTTGTTGTTGTTGCTGTTGATACGTTGTTCCTTGTTTCGATTTGGTTTTACCATTATTTTGACCTTTACTCTTCCGTTCAGGTGCACCGACCATCTTACGTACATTCATCGGTAGCGTCTTACCACCTGGTGCCGCATTCATCTTCATCGGCTTTCTGGTGGAAATCGATTTCGATTTAACACGTAACGATTTCTTTGGTGCCGTCTTCGGTTTTATCGGTTGTTGTTTACTCATCAATGCTGCCGCTTCCTTCGTTTTGGCACGTCGTTTCTTACTCTTTTCCGCAACCGTACTCTTCGATTTTGGTCTCGGCGGAATCTTTAATTTCTTCACATACTTTTGTTGTTGTTGTTGTTGTTGCATCTTTCGAAACGTTTTAGCCGTCGTTTGGGTCGATTGTACATCAGACAATGTTTCATACGAACCATGAATCGTTGATGAACTATCATTGATCACATTTTCATGTGATTTCGGCAATGATCCACGCGATTTATTCTTTGTTGTCGACCGAGATTTATGACGAGCATTGGACAACGTAACTGGATGTTCAACTATTTCTGATTCGGTACTATTGCTTGCCGTTGCCGACGAGGTGGACGATTCGGTTTCACCCGCCGCCGCCGCATCAGTGGAACAACTTTCCAATGAGCCATCATCTTCATCGTTTGAGGACATTACCCACCGATACCTAAACGAGGAAGGAAAAAAACTAGATAGTAAAAGATTTCAAATTGCTTTACGACACTCAACACACAGGTGCAGTACAATTTGTACAACTTACATCACAAGCCATTTTATGCATCTATTTGGATTGTTACAACCAATCAATTGGAATATAGAACATGGAACAAAAAGAACTTTTTTTAGCAATAATTTAGTTACAAATCGAACTTGATTATTCTGTTCAAATTACCATACAATAGAGAAAACATTAAATTCCGAATGATCAAAGTTCCAAATTGATAGAGTTAAACTTTTCATTGAAAGGTTCACCGAATACTTCCGTTGTCTGGTGCTATGACATGATTTGGTTGAACGGTTCAATGAACAATGTTCATTTAGCGAAGAAAATTCGTAACTGTTTTGAAACTTTTTGTGACAACTTTTGGTATAATTGATTATCATTGTACATGTTTTTTTATTATTATTAATTTATAACAACCACTGTCAATAGGTGGCGCTAAATAAACGATAAAGTGAACTTTGAACTTCATTATCTCAGATATGGTACACTTTATGAACTTGGAAATAGTTTCAATCGATCTGAAAAAAAAATTGTTGGAATCAACGCAAAAACTATTAAAATCGGTAAAGTATTTGTTGAAATAAAATCTTATGAAGAATTCAATACGTTTTCATTAGTCCAGTTTGTATAAAACGCAGCCATTCATAAGCTGTTTCCATTTGTACATTTTCCTGGTAAATTAATTTACGGAACTTTTATTGAAATCAATTTATTTTTGGTTTATATGTGTTTTTTATTAAAAAAACAACTTTTTATTTTATAATTCACATAAACTAATGTCTCTATGTACAAATTTAATTATTCCAATTGACATTTCTTAATTGGTTTCTTTTACTTTAGTATCGTCTGATTTCTTCTCATCACTAACAATGCCTTCTTTCTCAAATCTCAATTCTTCTTCAGTTGGGGGTTCCGGTTCAGAATCACGTATAAACGTACTATAAATCGGTTCTTTTTCCGGTAACCAATCCGGTATTATCTTTGAATGAATTCGCCATTTTCCATTATAATCGGAAAGGTTCTTCTCAAAGACAACATATTCGAGAACATCTTTAACCACTGCTTCGCTACCGGACATTAGATGGCCGAAACGATCATAGATGGCCAATATTTGTCGTGTATTCAATCGAACCGTAATCTGTGCAAACATGTTTTCCTTTTCAATTAAATGCTGTGTTCTCATTTGAATCACTTCTGGGATTTCGTTTGTTTTAATAAAAGTCCAACGAATCGTTTTGCGTTCAGTTTGAAATGTCATTAATGGATATGCGAATTCGGTAACATATTCAAGAAGTTCCTCTTTTGCATTTGATGCCAACAACTCATGAGCTTTGATATAGATCTTTAATGCATCTTCGGCAAATACGGGAACATCAAAATCGTCTTCATAAGATTTTATTTTACGAAGTGCCAACATTGAGGTACCTTTTTGTTTTACTCTTGTAGCTTTTTGTGCAACGCCCTATTTTAAATATACATAATTTCTTTATTAGGTTTTTTCAAAATTATATCAAAATAATAAATTACCTGTTTTGATAAGACGGAATACTTTCCGTCTCCTTCTGGTGGAATATATGGATCAAGAACACCTTGCATCGAACATATTGCCACCGGTTTTTCTTTGTATTGTCGAGGAGGAGCAATTCCTTTCTCTTTCAATTTGGAAACATATTCTTCAGGAGTTAACTTATTATCGCTTCGCATCTTTTCAAAATCCGGCAACTCAACCTTCAACAACTTTTTTGCTCGAGCCTGACGATATTGACCTTCAAGCCCGACGTTCCATGGCTTAATTCCTCTTGCTTCTAAACATGCAGATGTTTGAAAGCATCGTATCGAAGTGAATTGTGATCGTAACAATTTTGGAAGTAACATCTTGTAGAATAACCACCAATCAAAATAACCAAACAAAAATGATACATTAAATCACATGTTTATTTTCAACTATTTCCACCCAAATGGTACCTATCAATTACTCGATGGATTCACACGTTGGCTGTTTATATTCATCAATGTAAACATTGGTTGTATATATTGTAAATTGTTCCAAAATCAAATATGAATTTAATCTACAGATCACCAATTGATTTTAAAACAAAAGTAATTCAATGTGACGATTCACTTGTCGCTTTACGGAAATGCATCATTCACAAAGAGGTAAGAGAATAAGTTTTAAAAATGAAAAACTAATTTAAATAAATAATTCCCACTAGAATTTGTCAGAAAATTTTGACATCGACATATACCACAATGGAAAAATATTGAAAAGTGACTTTAACAATGAATCTCATGTCGATGATGTTTTTCTTCAAATTGTATTACCACTTAAAGGTGGAAAGGGTGGATTTGGATCGATGCTGCGTGCAATCGGAGCCCAAATTGAGAAGACAACCAATCGTGAAGCCTGTCGCGACCTGAGCGGAAGACGACTGCGTGATGTGAATGAAGAGAAACGAATTAAAGATTGGATCAAAAAGCAAGCTGACAAGAAGGAAGAAAACGAGAAGAAAAAGAAGGAAAAACTAAAGCGGTTAGCCGAAATGACGGTACCAGCCACTTGTCAGTACGATGACGATGAATTCGAGAAGGCTCGAGCGGAAATTCCCGACATTGTGGAAGATTCGATCCAATATGGTCTCAAACAGCAAAAGCAACAACAGGAGAAAGATGACAAAGCGACAACCAGCGGTACTACTAGTATGAAACGGAAAGTGGATGAAATTGACGACGAGGATTCCACTCAAGAGGATAAGACAAAAAAGGCACAAAGTTCAAAACAAGCCAAGAGTGATGACAAATTGAATAAGAAAAATGTCCTATGGCTTGGCTTTGACCCCGATTCCGACGAGTCCGATACGGATAATGATGATGATGATGATGATGCGACGGGTACGAAAAGATGCGACAAGGCCGCCGTTATTGGCAAATGATCATTGATTGGCGTTTAATGGGCGATGCCGGCGGCCATTTATATATACTCTTCTTTCTTTCTTTCTTGATTTATGAACTATGTAACATTAGACGCTGACAACATCAACCCTTCTCCAATATTTCGTTCTTTTAAATGATTGTGAAAGAATAAAATTGCATTACACATCGTCCTTGATCGATCTGAACTCGATCGACTACATACACTCCACCCTATTTTGTAAAGTACGAAAGATTGAAACTATACATCATATCACATTCGAACTCTTGTACAAATTAGGTACTTTCCGTTAATAAATCAAATATACAACCAAAGACGGTTTGGTTTGGTAAATAAATCTAAATGGTGGTTTATGTATTGCGTCATAATTTAGCCAACAGTCCAAAATAATGAAACTTTTTTATATTGAACCAAATTATAAAGGTCATCAAGAACTGGATCAAAATAAGTGATCCAATCATTAAATCCGTAGCAGGTAAAAGTGAAAGTGGCGTAGAGGCAAATGTATATAATGTGTTGGTCGCATTTCGTCTAGGAAGATTGTGAATGCAATCGATAGGACTAAGATGGTGCTACATTCAGAATAATGCTTCTGGTTTCTATGTGTGTATAACTCGATACTGTGTGTGTGTATGTGCAAATTGGTATGACTCATTGGACTGTTTTTGGTGACCGCATTTGGTGCGATCGACAGCTAGGGCTGCAGTTTTAGAAGATATACCATACCGTATGATCCACCAGAAGAATTGGAATCGGTCCAGTCCACCGGCCGACTATATATACACATTCTGGTATATGCATTGATATATCAAACGTTTTTTTTTCTTCTCCTCTCAAATGTTCATGTTCCAAATAGCTAGTGCTTGTTTCATTCTGTGTTAGTGTGTTCTTGTGTATTGCATTGAGTGCGATCGTCACCCGAAAAACGTTCATGACGTGCGGACGTCGGCTACTCTATATCTTAACGTTTCGTTTCGTTTCGTTTCGTTTCGATCCAAATACACACAGATACACATACACGCACTCACGTACTTACAATAGAACATGGAACTATTCATGTTTTGCCTAGTTATATAGAAGGGTCAACATTTTTGGGTGAGCATGTGAAAGCCCAATTTCACTCGTTCTTCGTTCACTCGTTGGTGGAGACTAAAGTTTTGTTTTGGGTTGTTGTGTGTGTGTGTATGTGTTTCGAGCGTACCAAAAAGACGGAAAGTGGGTGCTAGTCGTACAAAAACGAACTTACACTCACCACATAGTATAAAACGAATCAATGTCGCCTTGAGAAGAAAAGAGAAGTGAGGGATAGAGAGAAAAAAGGAAGAAGAAGAAGATGATGATCATGATTATGTTGATAGATTTCGTTGGTGGTGGTTGTAGTCGTTGTCGCCTCAATCATACCGATCATTGGAGATGAAGTGGGCATCTCATCCGATGAAAAGAGAGGAATCATACTCTTTCTTATTGAATTAAAATTATATCTTTCGTCGTCGTCGGCTTATTTTGATCCCTTCCCACTTTCGTTTTCTTTCGATTTTTTATTTTTATTTTTATATATTTCATCTCACACTCATCGGGTTGTGCCTCGTCGACGACATCGGCGTTTATATTTTTGGTGATGGTAGTCGAACACGCGGTGACGACGACTACGACGACGACGATCATTCCGTGTTGCATGTTTGTGTACGTTTGTGTTCGTTATTCTTTCGGTTTGTAAATGGATTTCCATCTATTCGGTTTTCATTTGTGATACGAATGAATGTTTATAAAAACTAAACTATAATTGTACGACTTGTTCGAAATGCCATAATGAAAGGACGAATGTGACGAAGACGATTGCCTTTAGCCGAATTGGCTCATTGACTGAATGACTGACTGGCACTGAATGACTCTTTGATCTTTGGTGTCATGGCTAATAGATAGGATATTTTTAGTCCATTTATAGCCACGACCATCACAATTACCGTGAATATTATGTTCGTGTGTGAGTGTGTGTGTGTGTGATTAATTATTAAAGACAACAACGAACGCCGTCAAGGTAGGATTCTGTGCGTGCTATAATATGTATGGAACGGCGGCAACCATTATCAGCCCACGGCAACGAATATTGTGGTCGTCGTTGTCCCCCATTAACGCATATATCTAAATTGAATATAAATATAAAATATATGAGATAAACACACCTTCAAATTATCCTCAATCACATCATCATCATCATCATCATCATCATCGACATCTAGTACGTCCTCATTCCTCACCTCTCTTATATCAACGTTTTTTACACGACATCGACATCATCAACATTTTCATTTTGATTTCAGTGCAACTATCGTTATCGGCATCGATCACACGTTGTTCTTCAGTTGTATTTCAATCATCATTCGATTAAAAGTGAGAGAGAGCGAGTGAATGTGTGCCTACCACAACAGACGTACATACAAATTGTGGACCGTCCCAAACTTCTCACATTGATCATCTTCCAAATTATTTGGTTTGTCGTCATTCGTTCGTCATCATATTCATCATCATCATCAACAACATCACCATCATCATACAATTGTCGACGTTTCATCTAGTATACTTAATAGATTTAGTATTATATACCATTAGATCAATGTAATAAAACGAAACCAAAACTATGATGGCAATGGCATAACTTTAATCTCAGTTCAATTAGTCCATATACTTGCCAATGCTTTTTCTTCTCTCACTCACATTCTCTCTTTCAATATGTTTGTATGATCATCTTGTTTTTCGACTGATAACAAACAAACAAACAAACAAACAAGAAACAAGCCATCCAACATTCATCTACTAATCTAGCCATCCATCTATCCATCCATCCATCTATCCACCCAGCCAGCCAGCCAGCCAGCCAGTCGGTCGGTCGGTCAAACGAGTACAACAATCTAAGAAAATCAATAAATTAGCAAAATAAGAAATAAAAAAAAAATAAAAACATACAAACATACGAGAATGGGCTGCCCATTGAGCAAGAGTGGAAATGATTCCGACAATCAGAATCAGAGTAAGACGGGTGAGAATAAGAATGGTGAAGGTGCGGTCAACAAACCGCTTGATCCTCGTTTGCCGTTAAATGTTCGACAAAAATTCAATCTATCCAAATCATGGAAAGGAATAGCACGAGAGATGGACATGACCGGTGTGCTCATGTTTGTGAAGTAAGTTTTGAAATATTTTTTTTTCCATTCAATACATCTTTTCCTCTCTTGTGCTTCATTGATTATATTGTAATATTGTTTCGTTCATTCGTGTTCGTTCGTTCGACATAATGTTTCAATATAATAATAATAAATATATATTTGTCTACTACTAATATATTTGTTACGAACAAGCAAGATTATTTGTTGTGACTTTAGTGGAAATGTTCCATAACATTTCCATTTATTTTTTTTCTATTTTAGTTATATCTGATGTAATAGATGCATCTAAAGTTGTTTCCTCTTTATTCTCTTTACACCAGATTGTTTGAAGATAATGCTGAACTACTGAAATTGTTCACATCGTTTCAAGAGTTGAAAACGAAACAAAGTCAAATGGAAAGTATGGAATTGCAAGAGCATGCGAGTAAGGTGATGGGAAATCTAGATGAGATGATCAGCTCACTCGACAATATGGATTATTTCATCACACATTTGCATAGTGTAGGCAAATTACACCGAAAACTGCCTGACTTTAAAAAGGAATATTTCTTTGTAAGTATATATTACACAATACACACACATATATATAGATAGATAGATAGATAGATTTTTACTAATAATTCTATGAATTTGACGATGATCTTTTGGGAGGGTTACACACAACATTCATTACAAATATCGAATCAACTATTGTGGTTTGACATATATGAAACGATGCGGGTCGAATGCGCCACTAGAATCCATTTGATAATGATAATAGCGGTTGTGTGGTCAATGTTGATTATTACATTCGATGATCGATTTTGTAGCGTAAACCATTCTACAATCTATACAAAAGGATGAGAGGGAGAGAGAGAGATGCTCTAAATACATTGTTCCGACATTTTCTCGCGTTCACATCACAATATGGTCGTTTGGTGCGATAGTTGACAAGCCTGCCATAGTATTCGATTGGCACTTGCCACCCATCAAATGAAAGAGTACAATATATTTTGGCTTTGGTGTATATTACCAACGCATCCTAAATACAATACAAGTGCGCTAACAATGACATCTTTTCAACAATCCGAACCCAAACTAAACCAAAAAACCAAAAAAAGAGATCTAAAGACACCCAAATATAATGGAATATAGCATCATTTGGTGGTGTGCGGTCAGCACAGTGGCAAATATATTGTCCTTGTACAATTACATTAATAATGTCTACCATTAAATTGTACATTTTTGTGGGATCAAATCGAGCGAACTTGTTCTTTTTAAGACCAACAAGTCAGTTTCGGTAGTGACGAACATTAGTCATTTTTTCTTCATTCTTTCCATCACATTCTTTTTCTTTTTCTTCTTCTTTTTCTGGTTTGTTTACATTCGATCAATGATACAAAGCAATGTAGAAAATGTTCATCTTAATACCAAGATCAATATTGAGGCCACATTGCACTTGGGCGTGTGTGTGTTTGTAGTAAATTGTCATTATAGTGAGACACTAATCTAATTCGATTAATGGACACTTAGATCGGAAACTATAAGGTTCTAGTTGCAGAGTTTTAGTTTTAGGGCAACCATATCAATTATGGTAATGCAAACAATGACAACATGATACACAATGATCAATTCAGACAATTGAAACAAACTAATAGAACTATAGTAGTTAGTAGTTTTCCCTTTCCTAATTTTTTTTATCTTGAAATGGTTGAGTCATGACTAATAAAGACTGAACAAACCGTATAGAATCGTTAACTAATTGTTTCTTATTCTACCAAATAAAAAAAACAGAAAATGGAGAAAGCATTTCTTGAGGCCGTAAAAGAAGTATTGCAAGATCGATACACGGAAAACATGGAAAACATTTACAATATAATCATAAAACTTATATTACAAACCGTTGCAGAAGGATATGAGAATGATTATGATTAGTTTGAAGATGAATCCATCATTTTTTTTTCTCTCTCGATTCTTCTCATCATCGGAAAATATGTTCGCCAAATCATCGAAATCATTGATAATAACAAGATGTATAATCAAATTGGCCAATCATCGGTTGAAATGGAAATCATTTGAAGATTTTCGAATAATAATTTAAACACTATGAATGAGAGAATTGTTTAATCAATTATAATGATGGAAATTGTTCCGACATCTATACATACATCAAAGATTCGTCCAACATTCAATATTGTCCATCTGATATAGGCAAGTTTCAATCACTTGGTGCAAGAATGTGGCATATAAATTTTCTTTCTTTCTTTCACTCTTTTTTTCCAAAAACACAATCTTCATGTCTTCACTAGATCGGCCATGTTCGAGCTAATCAAATGCCAAACCAAAATTTATACACGGAAACAAGCAAATTCGTTGACTCATACAACATTGCATTCTAATCGTTTCTTCTCTTCTTTCTCTAAATACACCAATTTTATATCTACTTTATTTATTGTATAATGTATACGTACATCTTCTATTAATGTCACCATATTATCTTTTTCTTCTATTCTTATTATTATTATATATATAAAATACAAAACAAAACAAACACGATTACATTTGAATGAAGTGTATTATCATCGTTCCGATGGGTTGAGGTGACATTGAAGTTAATGTCAAAACAAGATACGTTCATGTTGTTGTGTGTACATATATTAGGACCAAAAGAGGCAAAATAATTGAGTCAACATAATCGAAAAAATAAACTAAAAAATCACTAACACATCATAATGTTCATCCACATTGTCATTTTTACATCAATCAAATTTGGACGAATGTTATAAGCTACACTTCTTCGGAAGGATCCACACAATCCATATATTATATATATATGTGTAATGTATGTATATGTATTTGTATGTACTATGTATTTTCTCAACAAATAATCGGCCCGATTGTGCAATCGAAAATAAAAAAAAACATTTTTCTCTTTTTTTCATCATTCACCAAAATTGATTAAATTATTTAATTCCATCGATAATGGGAATATGCTTTGTTTGCTTCACATTGTTTGTGCATATCTTGTTTCCGTTTGACAACTTTACCTTCCATATAAAAGCAATCGATCAATTCTCGAGCCATCACTTCAGGAAAGTATGCTTTACGTGGTTTTGGTCGTTCCTTTACGGATTGTAACAACCATCGCATTGCGAAATCTTCCGATTCTACTTCACTCAATGGATATGGTACCTGATAGGTTGCACCGCCACGTTTTACCGGTCTTGTGATGAGTAATGGTTTACAATTATCCAAAGCGGTTAGAAAGATTTTCATCGGATCACATACAATCTTTTCCCGTTCGATCTCGTCCTTACATTCATAATATTTGTTTAATTGAGTTCGTTTGATGATCGTAAATGTATCTCGCATCAATTCACGAAACAATGCCTTCTGTCCTTTTCGCAACCCTTTGTTGACAAATTTAGAGAATGTACGATTGAAGAATACCGAACAAGGATGATATGGTCGTGCTGCTATGACCTCTCCTTCCACTACCATTGTTGGATCAAGTTTCATTTGAGCTGCAGTTTGAAATGGTCCAGCGATGACTTTGTTTAGAGTTACGGGTGATGCTTTTGCTGCAACTGTTAGATCAGCCATTGCAAAACGAAGATGTGTAAGAAAAACCATTTTGATAATATGACGATGTTGATGTGAGAATTTGTTTGGATCTTGTTTGAATTCAATCTTGTTTTCAATGTTTCGTTTTTGGTTGGTTCACCCGGTCAGCTGGAAAGCACATTTTAGCGTGGATACCATGAACGCCATCTGATGTCGAATGGATCCATTCACACCAATAGCCACATAGCCACAATTAGTGAGCCACATTGAAAAGTTCCTCGTGGGATTCATGGCTGGTTGAAGTGACATCAACATCTACTTCCCGTACAATTGTCACAATCACAATCATCTAAGTATCAGTAGATTGATTCATTCATCAAATCCAAAATGTTGATCATCAATAATGAAACGGTATGTACCTTGATCTCGTTTTATATGTGAACAAACGTATCATCTAACTAATTGTTGTTTACTTGTACCATTAGTTCCTTAGTGAAATGAGTAAATTGTTTGCATCAAATCAATCGAAAGGTGGTTCAATTTATATTACAATGAAACGAATTGATAATTCAAAGAAACCGACACCTCGACCAATCAAACCATCGAAGAAGAAGAAGAAGCAAACGAAACAGCCTCAATCGCAACCAAAACAAGACGAAACGTCGACCAAGCCCAATGAAAACATGTGTTTGATACGAGTACATAACAATACACGAAAGATCAGTACTGTGGTTAATGCTAAAGATGTGAATAAATTCCAACAAGTAAGCAATTTTTAATTTATTACATTTAGTTTATAAGTAACTTTTCCATGTTTGTAGGCCTATTCCAATCTCCTTCGAGGTAATCTTTATGGTCTTAAAAAGAAGGAAAAGAAGAAGACAAATAAGAAATCCAAAGCAACCCAATAGTTTAGTGTGCCATCATCTAAAATTGTTCCAATTTTAAACTTAAGGTGTAAACGTTTATCTTTGCCTTTTTTTTGGTATATATTTATTAATATATTATATTTGCTTGTAAGAAATAAATAAATAAATAAAAATCCAACGTGTATTGCAATAATACGTCAAGTCTTGTTTAGGCGATCAATGTGTCACAAGTTGTGTTGTATTGATTGTATTTTCGTTCAAGTATTTATTTTGTTTTATTATGTACATTGTAATACACGTTTCAATGTTTTCGTTTAAGTTTCTTTCGTATAGTAGACTCGATAATATAACGTCTTCGAACGCCACAACGAATATGAATTGTCAAACTTGAACAGATATACACCTTTACCGGGATATGAATGACTACCAGCAAAGACCTCTTCATGTGAATCGCGTCTATAGATTGGAATGATGACGCTGATCGATGATTGTACATTATTCAACTTGGACGATGGCATCATCTCCATTGTTGAATTTGTGGTACCTTTTTCCACATCGTTCGGACATTGGTCCGATTCACCTATCATTAATAGAATGAATCGATTAATATTTGCAAATTTTATAATAATTTAATAACATACCTTCTTCGTCATCTTCATCTTCACTTTCACTGATATGAATGGACAATTGATTACCGGGAGTCGAGTTCCATTCAAACAGTAAGCCAAAACCAATATCGTAACTGTCGGTGGCAAATTCCCAAAAGATACAATTTCCATTCTCGTGAGTTGGAACACGTATTGTTGCAATCTCACCGTGGCCCACCTTCAATATTCCATCACCACCTTCGGTTCGGATTGTATCCTTAAATGTGTCAATATCTTTTCGTGTCCACATCGAAGCATTGCTAACTGATCGATTAGCTGGATTCATTGTTTCCTCTTCTTCCTCTTCCTCCTCCTCTTCGGAATCGTCTTCTTCTTCATCGAATGTATTCTCTTGTGTGATTGTCTCTTCACGACTAATACTATCATTTCTTGTTTCAAGTTCATTTACCGTATTCGATTCATCACCAACTAGATTCTTAGTCAAAGATTGCACATTTCCATCGAATAGTTCGCTCGATTGTTCCATCATTTGTTGAATATATTGTTGAAAATGTTGTTCCTGTAATTGGGTAATCAATTGTTGTTGAAGTTCTGGATTATCCGGATATTGTTGCTTGGCATAGGAACCGAACTGATGGATTGTTTGTCGATTCAAAATGTCTTGAATGATGCGCCTAGGAAGATGAGAATAATTGAATGAGCACAAGTATATGAGCAACATGCAATCTATATAATAATTTGAATCGATCGAGCATAATCCACTATACATGTTCGCTAAATAGAATGGAACATGATTTCGATGCGTTCTCATAGATGGCAAGCATTGTTTATTTTTTAGCATGAAGCTTCTTGGACTGAACCAAAACAAACAAAATGAAGTTGCCAAATTTAGATATTGAAAGGGCTCATGATCCAAACGAGAGACTAAACAATTTGCAAATAATAGAACTCACTTTTGTTCTTCATACTTTTGTTTCTTCTCCAATTCAATACGCATTTTTTCTTCCTCAGCTTTCCGTTTGTCTTGCTCTTCCAATTCAATTTGTTTTTGACGTTCCAACTCTTCCAATTCTTTTCGTTTCCGTTCCTTTTCATCTAGATCACATTTGACGGCAATGACATAAGGCCTAAATAGTGGACATAATGTATCGAGAAGTTTGATAAACTCTAGTTGAGCGTCACTTTTTGACATTGATTCCAATGCAATCCAGGCATTTCTATACAATAAACAAATGATTTAAAAAAAATTAGACAAAATCGATAAAGATCATACCTGCGGTCATGACCGACAAAATCAAGTGCACCCAAAGGTCTAGCTTTATCCGCATTGAACTTTCCATACTTCTCTTGTAGAGTGTAGGCAATGAAGGCAACACGTTGATCATATGAAGGATGAAATGCTTTGCTTTCATTCTCTACAACCGGGGAAAAAAATATTTATTATCAATATCGATCATTGTTGATAAATGTGCCATGTGTCGGATATCACAAACCTTTGAAAAAGTTGAATGCAATCTTATACAATTCAGGCGTATCGAAAGGCCAATCGATGTTCTTGAGAAGTTCGATTGGTGATGTCGTCACCTTATGATTAGTATGGTTGTCATGCTGGTCGCCGGTCTGTTCACCCATCAACACTGTACTTTTGCTCTGGTCCACCATCATATATATATATATATATATGGTCTATATAGGACAGAATATCAATAGGAAAGTTATGATGAAATGGAACGATATGATGAGATGGTAAATGATGACGGTAAATTAGATGATGAAGACTATGTTCTCTCTCTCGTTCTCACTCTAATCAGGTGATGCTTATGCAGACCGCGAGGGAGTGACAAGCCGCCAGTCGACTGCCTCTCTCTCACACAAACACACTCACACACATTGTACTGTATGCAATGCTCATGCCAACTGTGCCCGATCACTGTTACAAAACTAGCTTCTTCCACGTATGTCATAAACGCCGACCGCCAATCGGTCATTTTCATTGCATAACCGGATAAATTTGCCGGTCATCATTCAGACATAGGGCCATGGTCAAATATAAAAATTCGTTTGATTTGCAACATTTTTCTTATTTATCTTTGTTAATTATGACATTCGGTTTGGTCACACATACATCACTTGTTTTTTTCATACATAACTTTGTATGGTCAACGAAATTCTTCATAAATCGATAACATGAAAGAGTTGAGAGGGTGGGAGGTTAACATTCTAAATATTATCTAAAATGGGAGAATGTCTATATAACGAAATAAATGATTGCATGTCCATCAAATGAAGAATGTTTGGGAAGAAATAAATATAAATAATAATAGCAATTATAATTGTATAAATAAAAATTTACATAATTGGGAGAGAAAGAGAGTAGATCATCGAACGTTATCATCCAATTAGATATTTTTGTACATATTCGAACGATGGATTAAGAAAGCTGCAACCAATTGAAACCACATAATTCGGTGCGTAATTTGTTTTGTACACAATGTGATGTGTTAAATGTTGTACGATCTTGATTTTGTGTTATTTTTTTCACCTTCACGCACGCATAGACACACACACATTAATTGTACATAAAAATATGTCTATTGGAATTCATCGTCCGAGCTCAACAAGGTTGTCTTCTCCGAATAGTTTTGACTGATTGTGGGGATTTGGCGATTCTGAGAATTGTTTACATTCGAATCATTGTTGGAATTGTTTCCACTATTGGCCATTTGGTTGTCAGCGGACAATGTGGACAATGTTACGTTGGTTGCATTCGTTTCGGTTAGAGCTGCACTGTTATATCCATTGCTCGTATCGGTTAGAATGGGAGATTTTGGTGTCGAAGCCGATGCTTGTCCCGTAGCCGACGAACCAGAATTGGTTTTGGCCGATTGCGTGTACTGAGTATACTGTTGATAGTTTGGATGAAAGTTATGAATCGCATCGTTCATTATGTCACGTGGATTCATCGTCTCCTTGAGACTACTCGAAATACTTTGCATCGTCACCGATCGGCTATGATTATCTGCAGTATAGTTGCTCTCATAAATCTATATTACAAAAGTGTAATTTGATTCATTACATTCAGTTTCATATAGGATTGTATGATCACACTTACATGGTATGGGAATGCATAACGCAATGCCAATGATGCAAAGAACATCTCAATACAAATGAGAAAGTTTTGATAGCCAGCTGAAACGGTACCAGCGCTTGCCTTTGCTCCATCCCATGTAAACACTGTAATGGAAATAATAAAACAAAAAGGAAGTCAATTATAACATGGCATTTATATTACTACACAAATATACCGGGTGAAATAAGGTCAGCCTGTTCCAAGATTGCCAAGATAACGCCTTGCCAGAACGAGAGGAAAATAACCGATTTTACGGTGAAAAACTTCCACACTGGATCGTATGGTGATAATAAATCTCGTGTAGCATAATAGAACAGAACAAGACCATAAAGTGCCAATGAAACGCTAATGTTGTAGATCATGATGATGTATAGATAGCCAGAATCAGGACTCCAATCGCCGTCACGATACTTTCCGAATGCTTGCAAGATTAAGGTGGCAAATGACATGATCGGCTTGACCGCACAAAATTGCAATGTCGCCTGCTTGCAGAATCGGAGAAAGCCGATCGAATAGGTTCGGCCAGTGAGGCAACACGTTCCATACCACCAACTAGATCGGATCGGTTTACCACGAATCTCCGACATGATGTTACCCTCTCCTCCCAGATACTCATAACAAAGACTTAGAAAATTATAGATGACAAAAGCTGGTTGAATAAAGGGGGAAGTAAAATTACAATGTGTACACCATAACAATGACTAAGGATAATTTTGGTTTATTGAACTTACCTTCGTACCAATCGCGAACACTATCAAAGTAGACATAGTAGTTGTCGCGGAAAAACAGCAAACTAAACCATGAATCGAGTCCATAAATTGGAACGATAAATAATATTCGAACTATCCAACGTTGTTCTGATGGTAAAGTATAGTATTTCAAGTGTTTATAGATCTAAATAAATGAAACGATAAAATGATGATGAAATTCCAATATAAACCATAACATACCTGATGACAGGTGATGATCAAAGCCATCCAAGTGAAGGCTCCAGCAATAACTTTAGCCGAGGTGGATTGAAGAAAGATTCCAGGATGTTCGGCCAAAAGGGTAATGTTATTGGCCAATTGTGGAACACCAATCGATGGAATCAACGATGATGACGAATTGTTGTTCACCATCGTGATCGTTTTATCTTCCGCGTTCGACGATGATTAATCTTGAATGTTGGTTCTTAAAACCACCACCACCTCCACAACAACAACAACAACAACAATAAAAAATGAGTGGATATATGTGCGATATAGAAGCGTTTGTTAAAAAAGGGTCGATTGCCGAAAGTGAGAGAAAGAAAGGGAGGGAGATAGCTATGCCAAATGTACAAATGGCATCCCGACGATTGAAATCATTGACAACAATTTGATATAATCATAAAAAAAATCCGATATGTGAGACGTACGTCACGTCATGCACATTGATGTCGATTATTAAATACGATAATGTTGACTAGAGTTGGTACGTTTTTTTGCAAATGTTTCAAAATGGTTCTTTTGAATTTTGGTTCAATGTTTCAGCCATATGTTTCAATGGACAACGGAACGTATACACGCATACATAAACATACGACAGAATTGAGTCGAATCATCGGGTCTTCGGGAGCAGCTGCAGAGTACGATAGAGATAGGCAAAAAAAAAGCTCAACGTCGCTCAACAACGAGAAGAGTGTCCACTAATAAATAAAGTGATAGACTCCAACTATAGTGGCGCTGCGCAATGCTTGACGCCATTCCACTTCGCATTGGAGACGCTACAAATGAGACGCCCAGAAAACTCTTTGTCCCATCTTGTTCCATTGCTCCTTCTCCTTTCCCATCGGTTTCGTAGGCTTTCACCGGAAAAAACAAGCCCAAGGCAACAGGCCAAATAAAACCGTAAGAACACTTATAGATCGACATGTATAATGACATTTATAGGAAATTCGTTTGGTAAACAAACAAATTCCGATACATTCTCCTCTATGGTTAAATGTCAAAATCTTATTTCGGATTCGAATATAAAGCTGAAAATTTAATTAAATCAATTGGAATCAATTAGTTAAATAGACAATCTACGATCAATTGGAGGCAACAATTACTAATCATTGTAAATCATCTTTTGCTCATCGATGATGTCGTTCGTCGCCGTTTGAGCACTCTCTATTTTTATTTATTTAGTTGGCCTAAACAGCCGTACAAAAAACGTACAACAATCTAAATATTGTTTGTTTTGATCGAATAGATCGAATAAAACCGGGATACACTAACCGATTCTGTCCGATGTTTACAACGTATTGTATAAACGTACAAACCAATCATCACCGATGTATTGTCTACAGTGGATCATTCCGGTCCTGCTGGTGTCGCGTCCCAGCAATCCAATTCATCTACAGAATCAGGTCTTATTTATAATCCTATACGTCATCAGCAGTTTCCTCGAACGTAAACCATGTATGATCTGTATGGTACTGTTCATCATGATCAGTCTCATCCTATGTTTGCCGTATATGGACAATTGTCTGGAGCGTCTTTTCACATTCGACTTTATGGTATGAATGCAAACCATGCATTCATCATATACCCTTTCATATGAACATTCTCTGTTTATACAGGATGATGATTAGTCACAATCCTTCAATGTAGTTTGCTTTTGTTTGTTTGCCCTCAATTTTGTCGACAAGCAAACGTCCTCAATCCATTTCTCCTACAATAAAAAAAACGTATCTGTGATCCAAATCAAATTTTCCTTGTAAATAAAATGTAAATGTTAAATTGAATAAAATCTCCATTTTGTGAAAAATTGGTTAATTGGCTTTATTTTTTCTTTAATTAAATGTAATTGACAAAAATTAAATGGATATAGATTGGAAAAAAATTTTACATTTACGTTATAATAAAATTGTGTAATAAAATATTTATTAAGCTATTCATATTCCATTTTAAAGTTGAAATAAGAGTCATCGAATGATTGAATTCGAATGAGACCGTCCTCACCACCTGAAGAATAGCTTTTACCATCGGGATGAAAGGCTAACGATTGAATTGGACCGAAATGACCCTTGAGTCGGGCAAATTCCTTCTCGAATATAAGATGAAAGAATCGACTCTCGAATTTTCCGGATTCGGCAGCGGTTGTTGTTACTTCCATTGCTTCTTGACCACCACCAATCACAACATGATCACAAATCGGAGAGATGGCTGCTGAATTTACTGGTCGATCAGTTGTATATAGTTTCATCGGAGTCAAATTGTATGCATCATACAGCTGTGTATAAAATCGATTATTAATGATAATCAATTAATCAAATTATAAACAATAACTTACTCTAGATGTATGATCTTTGGATGCTGAAATGAACACTGTTTGCTCACGATTATACTGTAGGTCGTTAATTTGGGCCTTATGGTTTCGAACTTGTTGAACTATTTCACCAGGATTACGAATATCCCATTTGACGATACTTCCAGATTCGTGTCCAGTTATGAAAGATTGATCCAATGGTCCCCAAAGAGACGATAATGCTTTCTTTTGTTCTGGATCTTTGATCGCCACCACAGCACTTTCACCAGACAAATGTTCACCACTATTGATGTCAATAACTCTGATCTCTGGTTGAGTTTTCATGATCTGATCGGTAGAATAGAGCAACAAATTTCCAGAATAGGAGAATAGAACCGAACGAACACTAATCTTGGTGTTCAAAATGTTTAAACATTTTCCCGTCTCACAATCCCATAACCGAAGAGTCGAGTCGGCACTACCGGTAGCAACACGAGTAGAATCCCCTTAAAAAATCAAAATTTAATATGATCCAATCATATAACAAATGTAAATATACACTTACAATTACAATCAATCGACCATACGGCACCATTGTGACCGTCGAACGTTCCAAGACGTTCACCATTCAACGAATACCAAACATTTGGTGTGTTATCTTTGGACGTGGAAAACAATAGATCTCCATCGGCATTATACCGAATTTTGGTGATAGATCGCTGATGTCCTTGAAGCGAAAGTGGTCTCTAAAATTAAGTATAGAACAATTAAAATCTTATATAAATTAATTTGATCAATTGTTACAAACCATTTTGATTGTTGAAGAATTATGGTTGATTTGAAATATCTTCTAAGTTTGGACACATACATACATACATACACAAAACTGTTTGGCGTGGACACCGTGAGCGTCCGTTCGTAGATGATAGTACACATTCGGAAAAGGAAAAGAGAGGGCTGGATTCACACAGTGGCTGTGAGTGCATTGCTCGACCACCTTGAATCAAGCCACTACCATTTGCACTCGCTGTATGTTTTTGTCTGTGTCTCCATCAATTGGTTGGCATCCAGCACTTCAAGCCAAACTTGGCGTCCATTTGTCTATTTTGGTGAATTGCGTTTGCAATATTTTTTTTTGTAAAGGAATTATTTTTATTATATCATCATTTCCTTTATTAATTGTTTTATTTTTAATCTTATTGTGGCCACCAGCAATCGGATTTTTTTTTGTGATTCAACATTCAACTTCGTCATCGACAAAATTTATTTCAACGAAACAAATAAACGGTATTCGGGTTATAGTATAACCACTATATCATCACCTCTAATTCCAATATTATTTCAATATTATCGACAACAATTTGATCGGCAATCATGCCGCGCTATGACGACAGTCCTCGTGGACATTCTCCAATGGATCGACGTGACCGGCGAATAAAATCGCCATTATTGGATCGACGGCGACGTGATTCACCACCACTTCCACCGCCACGAATGAGCTCCCGTGATCATTTATTATACCATCATGACGATTACCGTTCTTCACATCATTCTTCACGTAGTTCAGATCTTGGTTCAACTACCTATAAGATATTGTGTGTATCGAACATCAGCAATAAGTATCCCGATAGTACGGTACGGAATGAATTGTTGAAAGAGTTTACACGTTTCGGTGAGCCATCGGTTAAATTGGTGTATGATAAGAATACTCGTTTGGCATACCTTTATTTTGGAAGTTATGAAGATGCACGAGAAGCTCGACACGCAAAATCACGTTTAATACTATTCGACAAACCTGTCATTATCGACCCAATCTATGATCGTGTTTCAATTTCACGAAAACGTTCAATCTCTCCAGATTATGGACGAAGTTCGTTGCGAAACATGTCGCCACCGATGCGTCGTGCACCACCACCGCCGCCACCACGTTCATCATTGACCCATGATCGATATCAATTATCGGTAATATAATTTCAATTTTTGATTCATTCTGGTTCATGTTGAACTAAACATGTTTTGTTTTTCCATTGTGACAGCATTCAAGAGACACGTATAATCATGACATCCATTCACATCAGTTGAGTAGTCGAAGTAGTGATTCATATCAACATTCGTCTAGTTCACTCAGCTTGCGTAGTCAACATCAACCACAAACGCAAACACAACCAAGAGAATCGAAGAAGGAAAAATTTCCCAATTATTTACATCATATACCACCCGAAGAGGATGATAAATCGACTCGAACATTGTTTGTGGGAAATCTTGAAGTAACAATTACGGAACCCGATTTGAGACGTATCTTTGAGCGTTATGGTGTCGTCGAAGATGTCGATGTTAAACGACCACCACCTGGACAGGGAAATGCTTATGCTTTTATCAAGTTTTTAAACCTTGACATGGCACACCGAGCCAAAGTGGAAATGTCTGGACAATATATTGGAAAGTTTCAATGTAAGATTGGATATGGCAAGGCGACGCCAACCACTCGAATTTGGGTTGGTGGTCTTGGTCCTTGGTCATCGTTTGCTCAATTGGATAAAGAATTTGACCGATTTGGAGCTATTCGCAAGATCGATTTTGTGAAAGGTGATAATCATGCATACATTCAATATGATACGATTGATGCGGCTCAAGCAGCATGTGCTGCCATGAGAGGATATCCTCTTGGTGGAGCAGACAAACGACTACGAATTGATTATGCCGATCCGGGTCCATTTTCAACATCACCAAGACCTGCAACAGAAGCTGGAACTTTCAACTTTAACAATTCGCCAAGTTCAGCTCCAACCGCCAATAATAATGGTTTGTTAAATAATTGTTTGTTTGTTTTAACTAATCATTTCGTTCTCTAGGCAATAACAATAACAACAACTTTGAGTTTTGGCGAGGCGGTTCTGATAATACATCATCACCAAAACGGCGACGTGTACAGTCGCCGGATGGTGGTGATGCAGATCGAAAACGTTCACCCAACAACGTATCAGGCTTCGATTCATTAACGTCACCTCGTGAAGGAAATCGTGAATCATCACCCAACTTTGAAATTGCCAACGGAAAATCTGAGATCAAAATAACAATCAACGAGAATGTAACTTCTATACCTGAATTGATCAAGTGTTGTGCACCGACATGGACCGGTGGTTTGATACTTAAAAGTAGTGGATTTGCTACACGAATGTATTTCTGCAATGGTGACATTCAACTTGTGGATCTGATGAAGGATGCCACAGCGACTGAACATTCGATGCTTCGCATCACACAACGTTTACGTTTGGAGGCATCGAAATTGGATGATGTCTCCCGGCGCATCAATACATCGGGCTCGTCCGGTCATTGTATCATGATCGCATCACAAGCGCCAATTCAGTTGAACTTCAACAACAATAACAATGCCAACAACAGTGCAAATACCAGCGCCAACAACAATGATAATAATAATAGCAACGGTAACAATGGTGAAGATAATGTGAGTGGTGGAAATCTGCAGCAACGTCCAATGCGAAATTTAGTGACCTATCTTAAATCGAAAGACGCAGCCGGTGTCGTGTTGCTATCGGGCAAGTCTTCTTCATCTGTGTTTGGTGATCAACAACAACAACAACAAAATCCAGAAGTGTCCAAAGGTGTCCTCTATCTCTTCCCACCGCATACGTTCTCCGTTGAGCTGATACAAAAGATTGCACCAAGCATCAATGCTGATTCAGCCAATCGTGAAGACTATCTTGTTGTCGTTCTTGTGCGCGGCAGCAATTAATCTTCCATCATATTGAATTTGTTTGTGCGTTCGTGAATTTGAATGTGTGATGTCGTGATGCCCAGCCTGATATATATTATTTATATATAATTATATTCTATATATTTACCTAAAATAGTTCATCCATCGATACATCAATTGTGTATGTGTCACCTTGTGTGCATTGGTATTCTTAGATGCCACATCAGAAAATTTTATACATAATGAAAGGTCATGGATAGTGTGAGCTTGCGCTTCAGTTTCATCTTCAGCTGTGCTTGTCCAAAATATTGTGCGTTTTGTGTCCTTTCCAATTTTTTTTTGTTCTTTGGTTTATTGTTTGGCTCTCAACACGACATAATTATGTGTGTATAAGTGCGTGTGTGTGTGTGTGTGTTTGTAAAGTGTACGACCTCAATTAATGTTATCAACCGATATTCAATCGGTTTCAATATATTTCCGCTTTTGTTCAAAACCAAATGCCAATAGTGTACAACATCTACCGTAGTATAACCATGAGATTTCTATTGCTTCAACGATTCAATCTATTTTAATTTAGTGGACAGTGTTATATCTTATAATTTCGATTACTGTTATAGTATATAAGGTAAATAACAACAAAGTTTTATCTATAATTGGAATTTGGTGTCATTCACCATAATATGAATCATGATTATTATTGCATCAACCTTAACTCTTTCACTATTATTTACTTACACGTATAAAGACACAAATATATTCCCACACACGAATAGACAAAACAATTTTTCGCATTAATTCTTTTATTTTCATTGCATATAACTTAAGTTCAATAAATTTTATTTACCCTACACCAAATGTCAATTTCCTACATTCAGATGAAATTCTTCTAAACCAAATTGTGATTTTGGTTGTGATGTGTTAAAGTGTTCTGAAACAAAATATATTTACGCAAGTGTTAGTGATGTGTCGTTTGTGATGGTGCTTTCAAGTATCTTCAAGTTTGTTTCAAATTCGTGCCTCAAACTACAAACGACAAGTTTTGAAGTTTATCATCTATTCAACTTCCATTCTTGTTTGCAATATTCCGTTTCCCATTATCACCATGTGTATATTCCAATCACTTACTTTCGTGTCTTCAAAAAATAATCACCAATCTACTTAGCGATTTCGTTCTATATTCAATTTTAATTCTTTTATATCTAAATTTAGTTTTTTCTTTTTAGTTAATCTTGGATGACTTTATAAAAAGGTAAGCTGTTTAGGTAAAGGTAAGACTTTTATACCAGTTCATTAATAAAAAATATCTGTGATTAAATTTCTGTGATTGGAATGAATAAAATTATTTTTTTAAATCAATCAATCGGTTTTCAATTATTGAATGGAGTTTTGTAATTTTAACGAAATACAAGTGACGGTGTAATTTGTAAGTATTTTTATTTGATTTCATTGATATTATGGGAATGAACTTCGATTTTTGAAGATTATGTTCATATTGTAAACACGTGACAAAATTGTTGTGGTTAAGGATAGCCAATCAAATATGTCGTTACCAATGTTTATGTTTGCTTATGCTGTTTTTTTATTAATTCTGGTTATTTTCGTAATAATGATAAGATAAAATTTAATATTGTGTATTTTATAAAGATTTATTGAAATAAATATGAACAATTTAAGTGTAAAGATGTTTTCAAGAATATCAAGACGAATTGTTAACGTTATCGTAAAAAATCCAGTCCGTTTACATACTAGGTCTATTTCTGGTGCTGGATCTGGTAAAGATTTTTATCAATTTCAATCGGAAAATGAAGAGAAGAGGTTTCAATTTGGTAATGATTGAAGTAATTTTATACTTTAATTTTTAATCAATTTTATCTACTAGTTAGTGGAGTATTCAATAACGTGGCTGATAACTATGATTTAATGAACGATGTTCTCAGTGCTGGTATTCATCGATTGTGGAAACAATATTTTATCCAAAAGATGGACCCATATTCAGGAACCAAATTACTTGATGTGGCTGGTGGCACGGGAGATGTTGCATTTGAATTTTTACGATATACCGAAAGCAAAGGTGATAAGTCCAGTTCTGTAGTGGTTTGCGATATCAATGAGAATATGATGAAGGTTGGAAAGGATCGTGCACTCAAACAAAAGTTACAATCGGATCGTTTAGATTGGGTACATGGTGATGGCCTTAATTTACCATTTGAGTCAAACACATTCGATGTTTATTCAGTCGTATTTGGTATACGAAATATGGTTAACCTATCAAAGGCAATTGAAGAAGCTTTTCGCGTATTGAAACCTGGCGGAATGATGATGTGTATGGAGTTCAGTCAGGTAAACAATATGGTACTACGAAAGTAAGTTATAACAATTTTTGAGCAATAAATAATTTAGTAATTAACACTTTATTTGTAGTTTCTATGATTGGTATTCCGTAAATCTTATTCCTGTTATTGGTGAGGTCATCTCAAATGATTACAAATCATATCAATATCTGGTGGAAAGTATACGTAAATTTCCGGACCAAGAAACGTTCAAAGAAATGATCGAAGAAGGTGGATTCAAGTTGGTCAGCTATGAGAATTTGTCATGTGGAATAGCAGCAATTCATTATGGTTACAAGCCAAATACTGTTTGATAACTCAATATTTATTCAAACTTAAATAAAAACGACAAGTTTATGGTCATTAATAGTCTCAAATGGAAAAATTAAATATAATGAATCAATATGAATAAGCAACTTATAGCTGAAAAAAAATTGACCAAATTTCCGATAACCTTTCATGATTAATTACTAGCCAGATTTAAACAGGAGGATTGCAACTTGTCCGAGATAAAAGTAGATAAAATGCTTAGTCTCGTGTGTAACATAGCTACCAAAGTTGCGTCCCACTATACAATGCCAAGTTGGGTTGTACTTCTTATCAAATTCTTTCTTGATATAAGCAGCAATGTCCTTTTCGATGTTGTACTTGTCCAATGCTTGCAATGCGGTGTTGATCGCATCATCTTGCACTTCTTCGCTCATGTCAGCATTCTTCACAACGGCTTTCTTTTCACCAGACATGTTTCTAAAACGGATAACATCGATTAGTCGTTTCATCAAATCAATCATTACAGAATGAGAACTTACGGAATAGTTGAAGTATATATTAATCGTTTAAACGATCTTTGAAATTGGACCAGATGTTTGGAATAAGGTACTTTTGGAACAGTGGCGCAATGCTTATTGCTTGTCTCGATCGGCGGCGAGTGTACAGTTTTGGCTATCCCGTTCACACTTAACCTCGTCAATGATTGGATGGCACACCTAACCATTCATAGTACTCATCGCTCGTTTCTTGGCCTATGCTTTCTTTCACAAAAGGCGGTTCAAGCTTGTGAGCAGGCGTCCGTTGTTAGCGCTAAAATTGAGCTATTTCGACTTATATGGTCACAACAGTATTAGAACAAAAACACGATAGAATAAGGTCAAAATCTCTTCATCATCATAATTGAATCCAATATTTTTGCCATATTTATTTGTGTTTATGAAATGTTATAAAAATGATATATGTCTTAACGCCTTTCAACCTTCAAAATGACGTCACGTGGTACAACTAATTGAGTTTGAAAATAAAATTCTGGCGGAATCTATAATAAAGGAAAACAAATAAACAATTGTACAAGGTAAGAATTTTTGTCTTATATACCTTTGTCTTTGAGCTTACACTCAATTTGTATTGTCGAATTGTATGTAAGAGTGCCATTTTTGCTTCAAGAAGTGCTAAACTTCGGGCAATACAACTTCTTGGGCCAGAACCAAATGGAATATAGGCATATTTGTGAAAGGTTGGTTCGCCAAGAAATCGTTCCGGTTTGAATGATTCCGGTTCGGGAAATTGTTCTGGGTCTCGATGCATTGAATAAACTGGAAATTGGATAACATCTTTCTTCTTCAAGTTGATCTTGCATGTACCATCTTCTTTTTGGATAGTCATATCTCTCGATGCTTCTCTTTCGATAAAGGTTGCTGGTGCATAAAGTCGAAGGGCCTCATTGATCACCGCTGTTAGATATTCAAATCGAGGTAATGAATCGAACGTGATCAATTCAACTGAATCTTTCGGGCCATCTGGTCCAGCTTCTTCAGTTAATTTGTTTATTACTGCCGAAATTTCATTGTACAACTTGTCTTGTTTGTCTGGATTTGTCGCTAACAAATACGAAGCCATTGTTAAAGTAGTTGCTGTTGTATCATAACCAGCAAGAAAGAAACCTGCACATTGAGCAACAAGTTCATCGTTGGTAATATCTATAAAAAACGAATAAGTTCCCATTTAATTTCAATACTTTTTTTTATATACGTACATTTAGTCGATTTCTTGAAACCATCTTCATCTATGTTGGATTCTTCAGTCAACTTCAACTTTGTAGCTTCTTCTTCATTTTCCACCTCAGCTTCCAACAACAGCTCCATAAAATTGTTTGTTTTTCCAACATTTCCATTCTTCATATTCTTACGTTTCTGATCGATAATTTCCATTGCAAATTTGAAGAAAAAGTCAGTCACTTCGGGACTTATTCGTAGTTTGAGGAAGTTAGCAAATTTTGGTGTTAACAACATCAATGTAAATTTGACAATGTTCTTAAATGACATATCAACCGAAAACAACTTTCTAGCATGTATAATGACGGGATTGTTTGGTTCTACCAAAGAGTCGACCTTGGTGCCGAAAGCAACCTGAATAATTGTGTCCATTGTGAAGGCTCCATACATTCGTTTCATATTGACATCAGAACTCGATTTGATAGCATTTGCCATATTTCTGTTCAATGTACAAATTGTATCGTCAACCAATGGTTTCATTCGTCGAAGTTTTCCCGTTGAAAACGTTGGTGTCATAACTGCTCTAAGACGTTTCCATTTTTCATCTTTTACAATCGAAACATTATTTTGAAATAATGGATCATTGGTTTCAAATGACTTAATAATAATTGAAAGGGTTATTATTTAAATAACAAAAAGATCAAACTCCAAATTACCCGTCGATTGATGAAGTTGGTAAACTCTTTTGATAGAACAACTTGTGCCAATTCTGGTTCTGCGATTGACACTGTGTATGTATTCAAAAAGTTGAATCCAAATATTCGATGTCCTTGTTTGAACAATTCATATTTAGCTTCCTCAAAACGTTCTTTAAAGATCATCTGCAAGAATGCATTTCGTTGTGGTATATATCTTACATTTCGTTTCACATATTCTTCACGATTGTTTTCCTCTAATCGGTTAAGGAGATACCATACAATGGTTGCAATGACAGTTAAACCAACCACCAAAAGAGCTAGAGACATGTTGAAAATATAATTGAAAATGTCGATTAGTCTTTTTATAGTTGTCTTCTCATCAATAAATGGAGAAACTACAAATCAAAAAAGATTGCTATTCAAGGTGATATCATTTAAAGCACAATATGATGTGTCTATGTTTATAGTTTATTAGGATAAGATTTAGTTGTCGAGTACTTAATTTGATAAATTGGTTATTTGCAAAAAAAAAGGTTGAAAATATTACGTTTTTTAACAATTAATATTTCGGATGATAAAGAATTCGGTTAATGTGATATGTTACTTAGTTACGAACCACTCTTTACTCTAATACATCATCATCGAACATAACTATACGTTTTGAATTGAATAAGGGAAATCACAAACAAGCTCATCAACTTTGTTTGCCACATCCTGAGTGAATCACATGCGAAGATTGTTTCAAGGCCATATTTTGTATTAATGATTTGTTTGGTACGCCTACATAGCTACCAAAGTTGCATCCTATATACAATGCAAAGTTGGATTGTACTTATAACACATTCTTTCTTGTATAGAAGAATCATTACTATATAATCGGTTGTAGATGTTATTATACGAGTTTATTGAATCACATTTAATGTTAAAGAATTATTTGTGGTTATGATGAAATATTTTAAAAATTGATGATATATATTTTAACGTCTTTCAACCTTCAATATGATATCACGTGGTACAATTATTTGACTTTGAAAATAAAAATCTGGTGGTATCTGTCAATGAAAGAAAACGAATGTGTTAATGATAAACATAAATTATTTATATAAGAATCATGATATACCTTTGTCTTTGAGCTTACACTCAATTTGTATTGTCGAATTGTATGTAATAGAGCCATTTTTGCTTCAAGAAGTGCCAAACTTCGAGCGATACAATTTCTTGGACCTGAACCAAATGGAATATAAGCATATTTGTGAAAGTTTGGCTCGCCAAGGAATCGTTCTGGTTTAAATGATTCTGGATCGGAAAATTGTTCTGGATCTCGATGCATTGAATAAACTGGAAATTGGATAATATCATTCTTTTTCAAATGTATTTTACATGAACCATCTTCTTTTTGAATGGTCATATCTTTCGATACTTCTCGTTCAACAAAGGTCGCTGGAGAATAGAGGCGAAGAGTTTCATTGACCACCGCTGCTAGATATTCGAATCGAGATAATGATTCGAGTGTGATCAAATCAACTGGATCCTTCGATCCATCCGGTCCAGCTTCTTCACTCAACTTTCCTAATACCGACAAAGCTTCTTTGTATAACTTTTCTTGTTTGTCTGGATTTGTCGCTAACAAATAGGAAGCCATTGTTAGGGTAGTTGCCGTTGTATCATAACCAGCAAGGAAAAAAAGTGAACATTGAGCAACGAGTTCATCGTTTGTGATATCTATAAGAAGGAAAGCGTTTAAAAATAGTTCATAATTTAAAAGTTTTTTTGATATAATTACATTTAGTCGATTTCTTGAAACCAAACTCATCCACATTGGATTCTTCAGTTAGTTTCAATTTTGCTGCCTCTTCCTCATTTTCCACTTCAGCTTCCAATAATAGTTCAATGAAATTGTTTGCTTTTCCAATATTTCCATTCTTCATATTCTTACGTTTTTGATTGATAATATCCATTGAAAATTTATAGAAAAAGTCAGTCACTTCAGGATTGATTCGTATTTTAAGGAAGTTAGCTAATTTTGGTGCCATCAATATCATTGTAAACTTGATTATGTTTTTAAATGAAATATCAACTGAGAACAATTTCTTGGCATATGTAATGACGGGATTGTTTGGTTCTACCAAAGAGTCGACCTTGGTGCCGAAAGCAACCTGAATGATTGTATCCATTGTGAAGGCGCCATAAATTTGTTTCATATTAACATCGGAACTTGATTTGATAGCATTTGCCATATTCTTGTTCAATGTTCGAATTGTATCGTCAACCAATGGTTTCATTCGTCGAAGTTTTCCCGTTGAAAACGTTGGTGTCATAACCGCTCGAAGACGTTTCCATGTTTCGTCTTTTACAATTGAAATAGCGTTTTGAAAGAATGGATCATTGGTTTCAAATGCCTTTGTATATAAAATAATTATTAGTTATAAATAAAAATTCAACTTCTAATTACCCGTCGATTGGTAAAGTTGGTAAATTCTTTAGATAGGACAACTTGTGCAAGTTCTGGCTCTGCAGCTGAAATGGTGTATGCATTCAAAAAGTTGTATCCAAATATTCGATGACCTTGCTTAAAAAATTCATGTTTAGCTTCCTCTAAACGTTCTTTAAAGACCATCTGCAAGAATGCATTTCGTTGTGGCAAATATTTCACATTTCGTCTCGCATATTCCTCACGATTGTTCTCTTCCGATCTATTGAGGAAATACCAAGCAATAGTTGCAATGATTGTGGTTCCAACCACCAAAAGAGCTAGAGACATGATTGAAAGACTTATTGGATTGTTTTGGTTGTCTCAAATTGTATGGGTCTAATGACAAATGTCGGGTCTTTTTATATTTGTAGTTATTATCGTATATCACCAACGAATGCAAACACTACAAATCAAAAAAGATAGTTATTCAAGGTGATATACAACTCAGTGATATGTCTCTAAAAATACAACTCTTAAATAATGTTTAATTAGAAATAGAACAGTTAGAACACCATCATAATCTTCATCATCGAACGTAACTATACGTTAGAATTGAATGGAAGAAACCACAAACAAGCCAATCAACTTATATGCCACACCCTTAGTGCATCACATGCAAAGATTGCTTCAAGGCCGGTTGTTGATTGTTGAAATAAATTCAATGAATATGTCCATTGCAAATAAATTTCATTATTTTTTTGTTGATATTGTAGGTGTAGAAATTACGCCCGAGTTGGTTTGCCGACTTGACAACAAGATACACCAATATTGGTCCGGTTATAAACATTACAAATTGAACAATGTTTTATCAATCGATAATGATTACTTTTGAAGGACATCGAGGCGATTTTTGGTCTGGTAGATAACATAATTATAAAAGAACATATTGATAAATGGATAAAAACAATATCAAGTTGAATACTCTTTGGAATGGAATCATTAAAATACAATTAAGATATTGCAATTAAAAAATAGAAGAAAAAATTGTCATTTAATGAATTAAATCAAAACCGATCAACATATGGGTTTCTATTCTTTTGCCCATCGATGACCAATTCGAACAAATGGACTGACACAATCGGCTAATCGATGTTGATCGCTGGCAATATATTCTTTCAAATTTGGTAATTCTTCAAACCGTTTCATATATGCCGAAACGTTGGGAAATTTCTCAAAAATCGGTTTCGATTTTGCAAACACTCGATACCAATCCAAATATTCATAAGCCATAAAATCGACATAGGTCAATTGATCACGTCCCAACCATTTGCATCCATTTTTGTCGAACCATTCATCCAACTGTTTCAAGCTTGAAGCTAGCATAAATCGAACGGTTTCCATTGCTTTTTCAAAATCTTCAGCTGTATCTGATTGTTTCATATATATGGTAAACACCAAAATGTGGAGAATATCTAGTACGATTGCTTCGAACATCTCCAGTTCTGTTTGTGCAGGTTCGGTAGTTACCACCAGACCGTTAGCTCGTGCCAAATGTTTCAAAATTGAAACAGACTTTTGAAAATAGAACAATTACAAATTCAATTCAAATTCAAAAACAATAAACAAACCTGTGTCATCTTCAAATCGCCTTCAATCAAATATGGAAGATTGGGAAAGTCCATTCCAAGATTAAATTTCTCTGCCAACCATTCATCTCGACTTGGAAATGATTCGGCTTTATCATCACCAAATCCGTAACGAACTTCTTCAAATTCAATGTTCAAATATTTGAGCATCATTCGAATTGGTTCGCCCAAACCACGAATATCCCAATAACCAAGTTTCAATGGAGCCATCGTTTTAGAATGTGATCAGAGTCAGCACGTTTCGTACAAAAACAAGTTGATCAATGAACATGTAACGAAAACGAACTGTTTATTTATATCACGTTTTCAGTTTATCACTATGAAGTAGGCAAGCTATTTATATTGTTGGAAGACGATCATTGGTTACCAAGGAAATGCCATGATTAAGCTTATTGTTTGATAACAAGGCGTCGATTGAATAACGTTGCTTACAATCGAAGGTCACCATTGCACGTTATTATGCTTGATGATGCTTTAGGACTGTTGAGTTACAACATGCAATGAAGATTGATTATTCATTTGGAAAATGTTATTGTCATACATTATTGTTGGTTTAATATTGGTTGGAATATTTATCTATTTATGGCTTCAATGGAACGAGAAACGTTCACAACATGCATTCAAGATTCGTGGCGTTCGATACATTCCACAAACTAATACCATAATTTCATTGATGCGAAAAGAACGGACTGAATTGACCAAACATGAAATCATTAATCGTGAAAAGGTGAAAACATTTGGTTTCAACTTGTTGAATACTTATACAATTTTGGTTGCTGATCCAGATATTGCCGGACAAGTGTTGAGTAAAAATTTTACAACATTTATCAATCGTAGGGTAAGTAATTATATAATGTTTTAACCTTTGGATGTACTAATAGTTTATATGATTTTATAGTATATGAAGTTTGAGGATCCAATCTTTGGTTCAGTTCTATCGAATGCACTTGATGATCAATGGAAACGATTACGTTCAATTATGACACCAATCTTTTCAGCTGGTTCACTTCGGCGAATGAAAACACGAATCGATGATACGATTGGAAATTTGTTAAACAACATTGAATCATCATTGAAGGATGGATCGAATGTTGATGTTAAACATTTGTATGGTGCCTTTACATTGGATACGATCATTCAAATTGCATTCGGTGTGAAGGTGGATTCTCTAACTGAACCGGACAATCCAATCATTTTACACGCTCGCAAAATTACTTCACAAGATATGGGCGTTAAAGACTTTGGAACCGTTATGCTTCTATTTATGATGCCAAAAGTTGCTAAATTATTTGGAATACGTTTTCAAAAAGAGACTTTAGATTATTTTCAACGATTTATTGAAAATATTATTGAAAAGAAAAGAGAAACCCTTCAAGATGGTAATGGAATGGGAAAGGGTTCTAGTTTTCTTGAATTAGTTTTGGAAATTGAAGCCGAACATGAACAACAATTGGCAAATCAATCATTGAATGATAATAAAAAAATAAAGAAATGGATGACAACGGATGAGAAGATTGCTCAATGTATCATTTTACTTCTTGCTGATTATGATACGGCTGCAACGGCAATTACATTGGCATCATACATGCTTGCCTTGTATCCAGAAGAGCAGGAAAAGTTATATGAAGAGATTATCACCGTTACAGAACGATTGAAACATGAGAATCCTGAACAGGAATTGACCGATTTGATCAATACGGAAACATTGTCTCGTTTCGAATATATGAATGGAGTTGTTTGTGAGACACTTCGCTTATACGCTCCGGCCACAATGACTGAACGAACGGCATCGAATGATATTGTGTTGGAAAACTTGGATCAATCAATTCAAATCAATGTAAAGAAAGGTGATGTAATCTTTCTTCCAATCTATTCAATGCATCGAGATCCCGAACAATTTCCCGGTCCGGAATCTTTCCGGCCAGAACGTTTTATTGGTGAACCATCGTTTCACAAATATTCCTATCTACCATTCGGATCTGGTCCAAGAAATTGTGTTGCAAAAAGTTTAGCATTGTTGATGGTTAAATTGGCACTTTTACATACGGTTCGAATGTATCGATTCAGTCGATGCGAACAAACAAAGGTAATTTTTAGGTCATTCCAACATTAACAAAATATATCAATAACTAATCATCTTTTTTTGTACAATTTTAGATTCCATTCGATATCATTCCAACATTAACAAAATATATCAATAACTAATCATCTTTTTTTGTACAATTTTAGATTCCATTCGATATGTATTATCAAAATACATTTATATTACCACGAGATATTATTCTAAAGATGGAAAGACGATTATAATAATTACAATGCTAATAATGGTGAAAGAGCTTATCAAAACGTAACCATTAATTGTTGATCCTAAATAATATTTATTATCACCAAATTTGTCTAAAGATAGGTAATGGTAATGGGAATGTATTGTGTACATTGTACAGCAAACATTATGAACCAATCAGCTTCTCTGAAGAGTAATCACGCCTTGACCTTGATAAAATGACGCAACTACATGCAATGTCACTACTATTTATATATAAAATAACATCCCAAAACATTATTGCTACTTGATTGTTGACAATTGACATAAGAAGAATCATGTTGGCACTTTTGATCATCGCTACAGCAGTCATTGGTGCTGTAATCTACTATCTAATCCAATGGAGTACTCAACGTTCACACGAAGCTTTCAAAGATCGTGGAATTCCATATATTCCATTACCGAATGTGCTAACAATTATGATTCGTAAAGCCAGAACAGAATTGATTAAAGATGAAATAATCAAACGTGAAAAGGTTAAAGCATTCGGATTCATTGTACTTAAAACAAAGACCATAGTGGTTGCCGATCCAGACATAACGGGTCAAGTGTTAAGTAAAGAATTTACCAACTTCATCAACCGAAGGGTATGTTGATTATTTTAATAATTGTATTCTGACTAATTGTTTGTTGGTTTGTTTAGATTATTACATTCAATGATCCAATTTTCGATTCTGTGTTGTCCAATGCTCGAGATGAACAATGGAAACGATTGAGATCGGTGGTGACGCCTACCTTTTCAACTGGTTCAATTCGACGAATGAAGCCACGAATCGATGATATCATTGGAAAATTGTTGAAAAATTTTGAATCAACATTAAAGAAGGATCTAGTGTAGATGTGAAACGATTGTATGGTGCTTTCACAATGGACACCATCATTCAAGTTGCATTTGGTGCCCAGGTCGATTCATTGGCCGATCCTAATAATCCAATCATTCTCAATGCTCGAAAGGTTTTCTCCAAAGATTTCGGATATAAAACAATGGCAGAAATGATGATCATCTTTGTGTTTCCAAAAGTTGCTAAATTGTTTGGAATTCGCTTTCAAAAAGAACCGATAAACTTTTTTCAAGATTTTTCCAAAAAGATTATTAAGAAGAAGAAAGATGATCTTCAAAATAATAAAGGATGGGGAAAGGCATCCAGTTTTCTTGAATTGGTTTTGGAAGCTGAAGCCGAACATGAACGACAATTGATGAATTCAAATTCAGAAGTTGAAAAGGAAGATGAATTTGGTTTTTCAGTTGCCAAGAAGTATATGACAACACAAGAGATGGTTGCCCAATGTGTTCTGTTCTTTCTTGCTGGCTATGATACAACAGCAACAACAATAACTTTGGCCACATATTTATTGGCTCTACATCCTGAAGAGCAAGACAAGTTATATCAAGAAATTGTTACAATTTCCGATAAGTTGATGAGTGAAAATCCTGGAAAAATCTAATTGATCTTATTACACTTGATTCATTGAATCGATTTGAATATCTTAATGGAGTTATATGTGAAACTCTTCGATTATATGCTCCAGCAACTGCCACTGAACGATCATCTTCAAGAGATGTTGTACTTGAAAACTCAGATAAATCAATTCGAATCAATGTAAAGAAAGGTGATATAATCCATATTCCAATTTATTCTATGCATCGAGATCCTGAACAGTTTCCCGACCCGGAAACATTTCGTCCAGAACGTTTCATTAGCGATCCCTCGTTTCACAAATATTCCTATCTTCCATTTGGTTCCGGTCCAAGAAATTGTGTTGCTAAAAGTTTAGCACTACTCGAAGCAAAATTGGCTCTTCTTCATTCAGTTCGAAACTATCGTTTCAGTCGATGCCCACAAACAAAGGTATTTTAAACTCAATTCAACTCAATGTATTCTAAGTTCTAACATTAATTTTTCAATACCATAGGTTCCATTTGAATTATACTATCAAGATAATTTTATTTCGCCACGTGATATCATACTTAAAGTAGAAAAGCGTTAAATTATAACAGAATATATATTTGAAATAAAATTTTATTTCAAATTTATACTAATATATTTAAATCTGTTTGTCTGTAAGTTAGGGCTACCAGATCGGGTGAAGACAGGAGGATATGTCCTCTTTTTGAAAACTTTGTCCTCTCGTCCTCCTCAGCTTATAAAATGTCCTCCTTTCACAATTCATAAATTCCTTCCGATGTGTTCCTTTCCAAAGTTTTCTCGTTGATGCAACAGGAAATAAATTTATTTCTAGTTGATATCACTAGAATTTGAAAAAAAAGTATAACAAAGTTCAATAAATTAGTGAAATGTTAATTAGAAATATTAAAACATACCAGAATGACGCAACACGACGTTCATCGATCCATTGTTGACATCAAAAGAACTTGACACATTTGAAAAAATTAGTGAATGATTAATTGCAAACACAAAAGAAGCGTTCCAAAATTGTTCATCTTGGAATTATTGATTCACAATTGAGATAAACAAATTTTGAAACAAGTTTAACAAATCAATGTAGAACTGATGACAAATGAAGTAAAGTATCGAAAGCACGTGGCATGGTCAGTGGATGGAGGATTGAAATGATCAACGTGACCAACGTTGCCAAGTGTCGTGGTGAAATGGCTCATATCATTGGCAGACTCATGGTTTATATACTCCGGGCGCAGATCACAACAAGACTCAACCCAATTCTCAACTCTGATTGGCTGCACGGGTTAACACACTTTTCACCCAATTCAGGTGTGCTTGTTGAATCGATTGCGTATGATGCCATCCATAATGGCTCCAATTGATTTTGGTTGGAAATGCATTGATTTTCAAAGTGGTGTTAGAGCGGTCAACCAATCAGAGTTGAGAATTTTTTTGAGTTGAATCCTGATTGGAGAACCGCGTTAACACACTTTTCATCCAATTTAGATGTGCTTGTTGAATCGATTGCGTATGACGCCATCCATAATGGCTCCCATTGATTTTGGTTGGAAATGCATTGATTTTCAAAAAGTGGTGTTAGAGCGGTCAACCAATCAGAGTTGAGAATTTTTTTGAATTGAATCCTGATTGGAGAACCGCGTTAACACACTTTTCACCCAATTCAGGTGTGCTTGTTGAATCGATTTCGCATGGCGCCACACGTGATGGCTCCCCACCGTTTTGGTTGGGGAAAAGCACAAACTCCGTTTTGTTTTCCTCCCCTCTCTTGATGATGATGCTGTCGCGATTTCTGAAATGATGAAATCAATCGAGTTTCCCCCTCCACTAGACGATATGCAATTGTCGCTCGTTCTACTTTGAACAGGCAACCTTAGAGTTTCATTCACTGCCCATTGGTGAATGTATTTGCTCCTTATGGTTTGGAGCCATTCATCGATGTTTTTTCACTGCTCGATGATGATGCAATTGCATCCATTGGTTCAATACAGTTTGGGTTACATACATATTATATATATTCATTTCAATTGAGTTTATTGAATTTATATTATACATATATTACAAATGTGGATATGATGTTCAATGTGTATTGGGTAGTAATGTATTGTAATGTGTATTGGATAGTAATGTATTGTGTATGTATTGTAGGAAATAATAGGAAATAATAGCAAATTGCCCAGCGACTGATAAAAGTAAAGGAAATTTTAACTTACCGATTAATTGGTGATGATTGCTTCGATGACCCAATGGCTGCAGCTGTAGGGAATATAAAAAAGGCTAAACTCTGCTTACGCAGAATCTCGCTAATTAAGGTAATAAAGGTAATTCATAAAAATAAATAAATTTAACCCATGAACCCTCAACCTTCACGACGTCGATCTTCTCGGCCGGCTACTATCCAACGCTAGGCTTCTTTGCTTAAAGGGAAAAAAGGTTAAGTAAAAATAAAATAAAGTTAAAATTAAAACTAAAATTAAACTAAAATTAAACTAAAATTAAACACACACAACAACACGCACACGCACGCGCTCGCGCAAACACTTAGGGACGCACTCGGGGACACGCTAGGGACACGATGATGTAGATGACGATGTAGATTATATCTTCATATCTCACACACACACTCACTCGCCCACTCTCTCTCACCTCTCACACGCTTCAGGTTATATCTTCAGTTCTTCAGATCTTCTTTCTTCAGATCTTCTTTTTTCAGATCTTCTTTCTTCAGGTGCTGTAGCTGTAGGGAATATAAAAATGCTAAACTCTGCTTACACAGAATCTCGCTAATTAAGGTAATAAAATAATAAATCATAAAATAAATTAAAACCCTTGAAACCCCCAACACCTTTACGACGTCGATCTACCAGGCCGGCTACCATCCAACGCTAGGCTTCTTTGCTTAAAGGGAAAAACGATTAATGAAAAATAAAAATAAAATAAAGTTAAAATTAAAACTAAAATTAAAATTAAAATTAAACTAAAATTAAACTAAAATTAAACTAAAATTAAAACACAGACAACTCGCAAACGCTCTAGCACGCGCACTTGCAAACGCTCGGGGACACACTTGGGAACACACTTGGAGACACACTTGGAGACACACTTGGAGACACGATGATGATGTCGATTATATCTTCAGATCTCTCACGCACACTCTCTCTCACCCTCTCATACGCTTGCGGTTATATCTTCAGTTCTTTAATATATAAATGATTAAATGATGATATTTAAAGATGATGAAGATGATGATTATTATGATGATGATGACTATTATATGTTCAAACCTCTCACACACACTCTCACTCGTTTGCGGTTATATTTTCTGGTCTTCCGGTTATATCTTCAAATCTTCATTCTTCTTATGACTATTGTAAAAAATAGAAAAAGTTATTAGATAAGGCGCAGCGCAAATATAAAACAAAAGCAAGTCGCTGGGCAATGATAGAAGTTAGGATAGATAGGGTATAGGAAGATTGGTTTGTATGTGTTAAATGTGTTTGTGTGTGTGTGTGTGTGTGTGTATGTTTGGTGTTTCATGATTTTGATTTCAGATCGCCAGTTGTTCAGGTCGAATCCATCCATCTAATTAATCCAGCAATGGTCCATCCAAATGAGGAAATCGATGCCATGATCAAGGTTTGAATAATACAAAGTTAAATATAATGTAAAACTATTATTTCTTCTTTGTGCAGGTGAATCCACTGTTTATTATTACTGTTCAAGAGAAAAGAAAAGAATGTAGTAAAATACAAGATATATCAACTTTACATATTACCCATATTATGTATGAATGCAATTCATTCTTTATATTAATAACGAAACCTGAAACATTTTCAATAATTTAGTAAAAGATAAATGACAAATATTGAAACGTACCAGAATGATGCAACACGAAGTAATTGATCTTTGGTTGATAACAATAAAGTTTGAAAAAACTTAACAAAGTTCAACATATTAGTGAAATGTTAATTAGAAATAACGAAACGTACCAGAATGATGCAACAGAAAATAATTTATTCTCAGTTGACATCAATGAAATTTGAAAAAAAATAATAAAGTTCATTAAATTAGTGAAATGTTGATTAGAAACATTGAAACATATCAGAATGACGCAAAACGAAGTGCATCGATCCATTGTTGACCTCATCAGAATTTGAAACATTCAAAAAAATTAGTGAATGATTGAATACAAACACAAAAAAGTGCTCCAGAATTATTCATCACGGAATTGTTGATTCACAATTGAGAAAAATAAAATTTAAAACAAGTTCAAAGAATCAATGTAAAACTGATGGCCAAATGAAGTCAAGTACCGGAAGCACGTGGCATGGTCAGTGGATGAAGGATTGAAATGATCAACGTGACCAACGTTGCCAAGTGTCGTGGTGAAAAGGTTCAAATCGTTGGCAAATTCTGGCTTTATATACTCCAGGCGCAGATCACAACAAGACTCAACCCAATTCTCAACTCTGATTGGCTGCACGGGTTAACACACTTTTTTGAAAATCAATGCATTCTCAACCAAAATCAATTGGAGCCATTACGCATGGCGCCATGTAAACGGCGTCCATTTTGTGTGTGTGTGAATGAACCTAATACGCAATCGTCGTAACATGCAAACTGTTAATCCATTTGAACCATTGAAAATCAATGCATTCTCAACCAAAATCAATTGGAGCCATTATGGATGGCGCCATGCGCGATCGATTCAACCAGCACACCTGAATTGGGTGAAAAGTGTGTTAACGCGGTTCTCCAATCAGGATTCACCTAAAAAAATTCTCAACTCTGATTGGTTGACCGCTCTAACACCACTTTGAAAATCAATGCATTTTCAACCAAAATCAATTGGAGCCATTATGGATGGCGTCATACGCAATCGATTCAACAAGCACACCTGAATTGGATGAAAAGTGTGTTAACGCGTGCAGCCAATCAGAGTTGAGAATTGGGTTGAGTCTTGTTGTGATCTGCGCCCGGAGTATATAAACCACGAACAATGGCGTACACAATCTATTTCTTGCAATAATTTTTAACACATATATTGTAATATGTTTATAATTGTCTACATATATAAATGAAATGAATAAAGAAAACGTTAGTCTGAAGAACCAATACATTTATAAATAAATGATTCAAAATAGAAATCACAAAAAGTTGAATTGTTGACAAAAATATTGGGTTTATAATATTGACGTAAATATTTTAATTGAAAATGGAAATTGATATCAAGAAAAGAAAACCTCAATGTATATAAGATGTAAACAAAAAACATGGCTGTGTATAGAAGTGGGCATAGAATTCGTTTTTAGGGTCATTCATAAACTCCTTCGCAAAGAATCGCAAAGCCAAAATGTCCTCCTTTCACTTGTGACCAATCTGATAACCCTACTGTAAGTTTAGATGCCTTGAATGTTCGCTTTACAAGAATGAATTAATTTGTGTAAAACAATCTGATCTAAATTCACATTTATCGTTTTTGATTTATTAATTTTTATAAATTCATTCTTAGAATCATCCAAATCTTCGCACAATTGTCAATTTAATTTTGAATTTTAACACATGTGTACATGCCTACATGAGCGTCATCTGTTTACGATGAATGGAAGAAGTTAGTTTGGAACCCATTGGACGTTGCCGCACACAAACCAATTTGTTAATGTTGACCTATCAGAATAGAAAATAGGTTATTTGTTTACGAAATGAGGTGCGGTACACTCCACTATCACTAACAAAAGGCGATGCGTGTGACGCAGACTAAACATCAAATGCATTGTAGAAAGTAAATAAAGCTCGTCTGCTGCTTCTACTTCTCAATGTAATTTTCCATTCCATTTCCATTTGTCTACGCTGTTCGTCTCTTTCTCTCTCCTTCTCTTTGTTTGGTAGGAGATACATTATTGGTACTGCAAGAACTTTACCATTTAAAACCATATTCAATCACGGGTATCGTCAATTCATCACCATTCATTAATTCGCAGCCGTTTTTTATATTCGTTTGGTCGGTGTTCAATCGTGGTCTTCCATTTCGGGGGAGGATGTCAGAAATTGCGCGTCGAGCCTCCCATTCTGGAACTTGGTATTCGTCTTCCAGTAAGTTAATTTTTGTTTAAAATAATTATGGTACAATTAATTTGTTTTCATTAGAAAGGGAATTGAACTTTCAATTGGAAAAATGGCTTGATGCTGCAGGACCAAAAAGTCATGGTCCAGCGCGGGCAATCATCTCACCGTATGTTTTATTTATACTTTTGATAAATTAGTTTAAATAATTTTCTTTAATTTGCAGCCATGCAGGTTACCAATACTGTGGATCATGTGCCGCCTACGCATACAAAGAGATTTGTCCTACTACGACGTAATAAAAATGTGTTGGGGTGTTGTATCACATAACTAATACAATAATTTAATTTGATAGTAAACGAATCTTTATTCTTGGTCCATCTCATCGTATTCATCTCAGTGGATGTGCTCTTTCACCCGCAACGATCTATAAAACTCCATTATATGATCTAACAATCGATCGCGATGGTACGTCATTTAAAACGAATGATCAATAACAAAACAATTCAATATAATTGCCATTATAGTATATGATGAATTGTACGAAACATCATCGTTTGAGGAGTTGAGCATGTATGACGATGAGAATGAGCATTCCATTGAGATGCAACTTTCATTTATTGCCAAAGTAATGGAATCGGTTGGCCCAAAAGAGTTCAAGATCGTTCCCATTCTTGTTGGTTCGTTAAATGCTGACAAGGAGGAAATGTACGGTCGCATACTTGCGCCATATCTTGCCGATCCGTCGAATGTTTTTGTTATATCATCGGATTTTTGTCATTGGGGCCAACGATTTTCATACCAATTCTATGAACAAAGTTGGGGTGAAATTCATCAATCGATTCAAAAATTGGATGAACTTGTGAGTAGCGTGTTACAATCAATCACCATGATAATAATCGTATATGTTTTAGGGAATGAATTACATCGAATCCATGGAACCATCATCGTTTAGTTCGTATTTGAAGAAATATCGAAACACTATATGTGGACGTCATCCCATTTCAGTGCTATTAAACGTATTTAAACCAATGATTAAATCTCAACAACAATTAAACTCAATGTTTTCTTATTCATTAGGCAATTGCAAATCTCCGAAATAGTCCAACTAATGGCAGTAGCACAACCAATTGTTCATTACGTTTCCTTAACTATGCTCAATCTTCACAGTGCCTTCGTATGCGAGACTCATCGGTCAGTTATGCATCGGCTTCGTTGAAGATGACTAATTAGGTATTGAATTGTATTCACATAAGAATCGGCTTGCTCATCAGCTGGATACAAACCGAATCAAAACCATCAACTCCTTCATATGTATGCTAAATAATGATCTAAAATCATCTTTCATTTAGGTATATATAACATTAATTAACAATTTAGCTATTTTCAATTATAATATTTAGCTAGTTTATCTAAATAACAACCATTATCATATTCTATCAACATTATATGTCCACTTACTTTTTATATACTTTCAATTACATATATACAATCTTTTGATTTTTTCATTTAAATATTTTAATGAAATTGATACTTTATTTCGAATAAATTATGCTTTTTTATAAAGATTAATAACACTTTTTGTACAGTCCAAATACATTATCATTGTGTACGATTGATAAGTTGATCATCTCGTTTTAATATAAACTTCAGTCGATCTATTCGAGATCGTATAAAATCGATTCCTTCACGAACCTTCTTATTGGTATCTTCCATGGTTTTTACATTTCGTTTGATTATTTGAATCTTTTCAATAGCATCATTCAACAAAATTTGACGTGATCTGTATCGTAAATATGTAACAAATATTAACATGAAAATAACAAACAAAACAAATAAGACAAAAATACTAAACGGAGAACGAAATCTAATATTGGTGGGTGACCATGATCGCCTTATTCTTGAAAAAGTCCAATGATATGTCATTGTGCGTCAAATTTGGGTTATCCGATTGGTTTGTAAAAAAACTTAAGGTTCAGGTTTCCAAGTGTTCATTATATTCTTCATCTTGAAAACTTTCCATACATGATTTCCCCTTAATCTTGTAATCAATCTTTCTTTTTGCAACTTTCATTTCGTTTCAATGTCAAACTAATTTTTATATATATTACCAATGATCATAAAACACAAATTTGTTTACCAATGCATGGATAAAATAACGGGAAACTATTTCGTAAAATTCGAGGAATTTTTCCTCAATATGCCTTTCCAAGATTTATTGTTTAGGTAAATGTTGCATGAGGATAATCAAACCTTTTTGAACAGCGTTTCTCACTTAATAGTTCATTTATATTAAAAATTTAAATTTCATCTCAATTAGAATATAATAAAAAATATACCGAAGAAAAAAAAATAAACCAACAATCTATATTTCCTGTTAACATTTTCCTTGTGTTATATAATGTTTTAAAGATAATGACCTCGAAGTTATAAATAAACGAAAAACAATGGTAATATATACATATACACTAAAATACATTTTAATGATATACTCTTTTTTTCTTTCAAGTTACATTTTTTATATATTTCTGGTCAAACCACCTTAACGAACAGTTTGTTGTTCGAGACAACCATTCGTTCGTTCAATAACGGCGTTCATATTGTGAAAAGTTTTCAATCTACTATTTGTTTACAATCATGTTGGACACAATATTATCCCTTGGACAAATTGATTCCAAATATTGGCTTGAAGATTATTGGAACAAGAATGGCGATCCACGTATTGCTGATTATTTTCTGATGTCATCATTTCGACCGATTATATGGATTCAATTGATATATTCGATATTTGTTCTACATGTTGGTCCCAAGATGATGGAAAATCGTAAACCATTTTCGTTGAAATGGACAATGATAACGTACAATATTTTGATGAGTTGTTTGAATGCATACTTTGTGATCTTTGCTATTGTGCTCCATAATTTTGCATTGGACATGTTTGATGTAAAATTTCCCTCATTCACCGATAGATCAGCCCATACTGAACGTATATTCCGACTACATTACTTATTCACCATTTCAAAATTGTTTGATCTGCTTGATACAATCTTCTTCATCCTTCGTAAGAAGAATTCACAAGTTACCGTTCTACATTTCTATCATCACTTTTCAGTACCATTTCAAGCGTGGTCCTATTTCCGTTTGTGCGGCAATTCGGCAATTGTCATTCCATTCGGTTTGCTCAATTCATTGGTTCATACAATCATGTACGCCTATTATGGAATGGCCGCCTTCGGTCCACATATGCGAAAATATCTTTGGTGGAAACGATATTTGACCCAATTGCAAATTGTTCAATTTGTTTGCATATGTATCTATTTGATATATTTCATCGCCAAACAACAAGGCTATCCAAGATACTTCTTTTACAATCTTTTGTTTCAATCGATTTTGTATATATTTCTATTTGGAAAATACTATTTTACCACGTATAGAAAAATTAAACAATAAATGGACGAACATTTAGCAATGCATTGGTGTGTGTGGTGTTGCTATCAACACTGCCCATTTCCAATATATCCAAGCAACGTCTATGATCGGCATGTGAGCAAAATAAAAAAAAATGAATTGAGTACACAGAGTTTGAGGCACACTTATCAATACATAAGTTACTCACCTTTTTTTTTATTTATTGATATTTTTATATACAAACTGTGCTAACAAATTATAAAATTACTGTTTGCATTGAGCATTCAAGCAATAAAACGTCCTTATCTTATCATGACACCTTTTTTCCATCGACTTTGATGGTTTGTAACAATTTTTACCAATGGTTACCAAATATCGGATGATCGGCAGATATTTAAGTACCAAATGGAAAATGAACGGCAAATGAATCATATGAAACTATACACACAAAAATAACAACAGCTTACATTTGAACGTGCTTGTGTGTGTGTGTGAGTGAGAGAGAGTGAAAGAGAGTCTTCAAACAACATTGTAGAGCACATGTACACCACAACTAAGATCCAACAAAAATAAAAAATAAACAATGAAATCATCCAACGGACCATACTCAATTGAACTTCCACCGTCTGAATTGTTCAATTCGGGCAATTTTTTAGATCTATTTCGTTTATCTTTCAATCAATTGAATGATCTGTACCGAAATGAGACATCACCAAATTCGGCGGCAAACGATTATGGTGCAATTTGGCGCCATAATCCTAACATTTATGTCGATATCATTTGTGCACTGATTGGTGCAACCCTTTTCACCGTTTTAAGAACATTGTTAGGAGAGAAGGCACTTCGAGTAAGTAAACACGGAAGGATCTTTATAATTACCATTTAATTTGGCATAAAAGTTTATGGTTAGAAATGGATTACTCGATACAAAGGATCGTCGACGTTATAGTGAATGTCTTTATGGGACCACATTTTATACAATTTCATTCTTACTTGCATCATCGATTGTTTCCGAACGACAATATTTGGTACATTCAGAGAATCTATGGAATGGTAATTATTTTGTGATTTAACTTTAATCTCAATTGATCATTTACTTCTTTTTGATAGGTTTCACCTTTTCCGATTCGGTCCCATTGACGATATGGCTACTTTACATGCTTGAACTATCCCATTATCTTCATTCATCCTATGCTGTTTTCTTTGTAAACCAATGGACATATGGCGATTCGATTATCATCTTCATCCATCACATCTTTGCGTTGTTACTTCTGTCCATCTCCTATCTTACCAAGATGCATCGAATTGGCGTATTGGTCGTCTATCTATTCGATATATGCGATATATTCCTTGAATCAATCAAATGTATAATCAAACTTAAACTAAAAAGTTCCAAAGCTAAAATGGTGGCTGAATCGATAAAAGTGTTGCAATTTGTTGCACTTTTATACTTTTGGTTTCGATTTCGTCTATATTTGTATCCGATTCGTGTAATCTATCCTTCAGCAATTTGCTTTTCCTATAATTCAATCGATCAATGGTTTCCATTAAGTTTTGCTCTTTTTCTTCTCTTATGGTTAATCTTCTTTCTCAATATCTATTGGGGATATGTAAGTATTAATGTGATATGTATATCGATTATATCGATTATTAATTTTATTTTATTATTTTAGTTATTAGTAAAGATTTTGTACAATACACTACGTGATGGTTCAAGTGAAATTGAAGATATACGAGATAATGATGATATGGAGAATAAAATAATGGAGAAGAAAAAGAATAATAAAAAGAAATCGAAAGTAAACTAATGGTCAAAACACATTTGAGTTTTTTTTTTTGAATTTTAAAGTTTAAAACACATGAAAGTTTATTTTTCAAAGTTGACTTCAACGTGTCAGGAACATTTAAACTTTGTAATCTAAGTTTTTTTATTTGGTTAGTAAAGTTCAATTTTAAATGAACGCTTTTCAATTGCTTATTACCCAAACATTTTTGTGTATATAAGATGATCCTTCATAAAGCTAATCATCATTCATTGTTTGTTTGGTTTGTGCCGCGCAAACTGCTCCAACTTATTCTTCTCTAAACATGTCTCGTTCAACTCATTTTTCAACCTTCTTTTGTGTAGCCATATTTTTTACCACAAGATGTTCACCAATTCAAGGTTTTAACTTCTTTTCATCAAATGAAACAAGTCAATCAATTCAATCGAATCATACCAATTCATCATCCGATTCGAGCGAAACTAATTTATATGGCTTAACCTACAATACAATGTTTTCCGACTACAATCTAAGTGAATCAGCATTTCCCTATTATGCAAGCCATTATATTATTCATCCAATGATGAATCTTAATAATCGTGTGGCAAATGCTTCACAAAGTTTGCCTAAACTATTAGCCACTGGCGGTGAAAGTAAGACAATCAATCAACATTCAATGATTTTACTAATCTCTTTTTTACCAATTTTTTAGGGATTGGTGTAGCATTGATTCCACCAGTTAACATGGCTACCAATGCATCTGAATCGGTGATGAGTGCAATCAATACCACAATTTCTGATCCAATGCAAGTCCTTTATCTTCCCGCTCAATGGTTTGGACAATTGAATACGGCCGTAACGGGAATGACTATTTCAGCACTCAATTCGACTACATCGAGTCTTGGTAATGGTATCACCAGTTTCGGTGGCGGAATACAATCAGTTGGTAAAAGTGTTGAATCGTTTGGCAATTCTGTGGCACATTTGTTGGCGAATCAAACAGTGCAATCATCAAAATTGCCCATTTCTTCAAACACTGTTGAGGGCATGCTTCTGAATCAAGCATCATTGGATTTGAATCAAACATTATTTGAATAAACATCATCATCATCATCAACATCCTTATCTTTCCATGGACGAACGAACGAACAAACAACAACAACAACAACAAACGATTATCATTTTAACTTATTATTCTCTATTGACCTTATCAGTCATAAACATTCACTTTACTCTCCACAATCGAATACAATGGAAATTATAAAGTAACTCTCTCATATTTGTCAGCCCACCACAATTGAACATTAAACATTTTGAATATAAATTATTAATTGATTATAAAGGAAGAATAGACAAGAAAAAAAGGCGTTTAGGAAGCGATGATGCCAAAGATGAGATGAAAGTTCCCATATTTAGGGCTTTTTAATCACATTTTGGCTATATTTGAGATTATAATCTTTATGTTGATTTTAAAGGTGAAACGAGTTTCTCTCTCATCTCATCTTCAAATTAAGAAAAAAATTCATCCTTCATCTCATATAAATATCATTTGTAATCGCATTGATACACTTTCACTTGAACAATCATGTTACAACCAGTGTTGACCACAATTTCACCAATTTATCCAATCATCCTTTTAAGTTTGATCTTGTCATGTTATACTCAACGTCACCGTACAATCGTCGATGATGTACAACAATATGAATATAGTGAATCGACACGATCGAATGCCATTCTAGAGTTGATGGAGACGCCCAATTCACCTTCGGCATGTAATGGACCATATGAGGAGATACGATTCCCAGAACAGATGTGTTTTCCATTGTATGATGGAACCAAAAATGCTTCCAAATTCGTCTTCCGGGAAGTGGTTGCCAATGTGTTTCTGGTGCCGAACGGAATCAAGAGACTGGTCAATGTGAGATGAAAACGGGTATGTCGGATCACTTCTATAATTGTTTGATATGTAACTTTCATTTTTATTTATGGAAACAGAATGTACGAAAGAAAATGAGGAACGGGTGAACATTGCCGGCTGTTTGCCAAGTTCAGAAAGCGATGACTATCCCAGCATTTGCCTTCCACCGGAGATGAGATGCCTTTGCAAGAAAGGTTTCGTTCGCGATTTGGTTACCAACAATTGTGTTCAACTCAATAGTCCAGCATCAAATTTGGAACCGAAATAATTTTTCTTAATTCTTGTAATGTATTTTAGCAATTAAGATAATAAATAATTTTATTTTTCTAATGTTTACCAGAAAAAAAGGAAAGCGCGATCAGTAGGATTCGAACCTACGCGGGCAGAGCCCAACAGATTTCGAGTCTGTCGCCTTAACCACTCGGCCATAATCGCAATTGGATACATTGGTAGGGCAATCAAAATAGTAGTAAATAATGTAAAGGCTCATCTTTTGCCTCTTTGAACCAGTTCATGAAATTGCCAGCAATTTGTACTAACAGTTCAAGTTTATAATTAGCTTTAGCTTTTAAGTTTAATCGTTCATTGATTTCCTAATTATAAATTAAGAGAAAAGATTTTATCTTTCAGTTTCAATGATAAGGTTTATTATGTTTATGTGTTTTTCAACGTATGAGATATAATTTAATTGGAACGTTCACTTATTCGAACCATAAGTTTTTTTGGTGACATCAAAGGCGATCCTCTAAAATATTCCAGCTGCAATCAAAATAAAAAGAATTAAATTAATTTTAAAATGTTTCAAGATAAAAATGGGAATTACCTTAAAATTTGGTTGGATCTCAACTCGGTAGTTGAGAAATAAGTTTGATAAACCAATTCTTAGTTCATTTTGAGCGAAACGCATTCCAACACAAAGTCGAGGACCAACACCAAATGGTAAATATGCATGATTGTTTTCGATGCTTTTATCTAGAAATCTTTCTGGCTTAAATTGAAGTGGCTCGGAAAAGTTTTCCTCCATACGATGTATAACATATGGTTGAATTGAGATCAATGTTCCTTTCGGTATTTTAATCCCAGTGTCTAAAAGTTCACAATCTTCTTTTGCTTCTCGTTGTGCGACAGTTAATGGTGGATTGAGACGTAAGGTTTCACTAATTATTGCATTCAAGATTGGTAATGCTCCAATATTATCATAATCTAATTTATCTCGATTTTGATCCAATTCTTCATATAATCTTTCTTGCCATTCAGGATATTGTCCCAAGTAGTAAATTGTATGATCAAATGTTGCATGTGTTGTATCAAATCCAGCAATGAAGAATAGGATACCTTGTCCAGATATCTCATCTTTGGATATTCCTTTCAACTTTTGGACATATTCCGATGTTTTTATATTTGTATTATTTTCGGTCATATTTTTATTCTCTTCGATCATCAATCCAAGAAAATCGGAGTCTTCTACAAACAATGGTAAGAAAACGTATAATTTTATTAAAGAAAATTTAATTTGACTTACGTTTCGTTTCAGCCTTTTTGATTCGTCTTTCCACAATTTGAAATGTAAGTTCATCAAAATATTTAACTGATTTCTTATTGAATGGTTCACAACCAAACAATTTTGCAATAGTTGGAAACATGAAACTGAGTATTGTTGAAATTGAAACGTCGACGTTGAGTATCTTTTTTGCATTTACCACGATTGGATGATCTGGCATCCTAACCGAATCGATTTCGATTCCATATGCACAACAAGCAATTACGTCCATTGCAAAACCGCCAATGTTTCGTTTTATATCGAACCATTCTCCACTTTTTGCCATTGGTCGCATATGATCGATAAAATTTTGTGCTATTCGTTCAATGGGCGACATCATTCGCCGCAACTTTCCTGTGGTAAATGCTGGCGTAACAATCGAACGAATACGTTTCCAATCTTCATTTGCTTCCATAAAAAACAATGATTTGGTTATGTTAGAACTGCCCAAATGAAATGAATTATTTCGTATTGGAAACGTGTGAAATTGTTTGATCGACAATTCTCGAGCCAATTTGTAGTCATTCAAAATCAATATCTTATTGGATGCTCCATACGCTCCATAAACTTTACCAAATTTTTGATAGTTTTCCCATACAAATTGAAAAAATGGCTTACGAGCCCATTCGATTGTTAGGAATTTATGTCCAGATAAACCTTGTTTTTGCCAAAATGTAAAGTGTATATAATAGAATCTATTTTAAAAGGAAATAATTTCAATTATTGATTTATCAAATTTTATTAAATTGAAATTACATTATTAGATAGGTGAGAAGACAGCAGATAAGTGTCCATACAAGTAGCCATATTGTTGACATGTTGTTCCACGGTTGTGTTTCTCATCAACCGTCTCACTCAAGTGTATTTGTTAAATCAAAATGGGAAACTCTACTTTATATAACCAAAATATCATTTCATGGTTATCAATTAAATATATGGTAACATGTCTACCAAAAATGATTTATCAGCAATTGTATCAGTTATATCAATTGTATTGATTACTCGCTCGTGCAAATGGGCAGATTGTGTACAGTTGTACATCATTTTTTCCATGTGGAACATTTTTATTAGTTGAAAAATAATTTTTTAATGTTGAATTCTGTACTTTGGGTACAATTATTTTGTCATGTTTTTGTGATAGACTGACTTAGTTCATTTGTAGTTAATTTTCACATGAAAGGGTACAATCAAAGATTTTTGCAATCATTTTTGGTTCAATATTATTTGGAACGTTCAGATATGCGAACCATAAGTTTCTTTGGTGACATCAAAACCGACCCTTTAAAGTATTCAAGCTGAAATAAAATAGATATAACTTAGATTTAAATCTATCAGCAACAAAAGGAAGATTACCTTAAAATCTGGTTGAATCTCAACTCTATAATTGAGAAACAATTTTGACAAACCAATTCGTAGTTCATTTTGAGCAAAACGCATTCCAACACACAATCGAGAACCAACACCAAACGGTAAATATGCATGATTGTTTTCTGCGCTTTTATCTGATAAAAATCTTTCTGGTTTAAACTGTTCTGGATCGGAAAAGTTTTCCTCCATTCGATGTATAACGTATGGATGAAATTCGACCAATGTTCCTTTCTCTACCTTAATTCCTGTGTTTAGTATTTCACAATCTTCTTTTGCTTCTCGTTGTATGACTGTTAATGGTGGATTAAGTCTCAATGTTTCACTAATGACAGCATTAAGAATGGGTAATGATCCAATATGATCATAATCTAGTTTATCTCGATTTTGGTCCAATTCCTCATACAATCGTTCTTGCCATTCGGGATATTTTCCCAAGTAATAGATTGTGTGATCAAATGTTGCATGTGTCGTATCAAATCCAGCAATGAAGAAGAGAATACCTTGTCCAGATATCTCATCTTTGGATATTCCTTTCAATTTTTGGACATATTCCGATGACTTGGTACTATTTATATTGTTCCAGGAATATTATTACTCTCTTCAATCATCAAACCCATAAAATCACTATTCTCTGCATAAAAGAAAATACGAATTAAAAACTTGACAACATTAAATTAAATTAGCTTACGTTTTGCGTCAGTTTGTTTGATTCGTCGTTCTACAATTTGAAACGTAAGATCATCAAAGAACTTCATAGCTTTCTTATTGAAAGGTTCACAACCAATTGCTTTTGCTATCACTGGAAACATGAAACTTAGAAACGTTGAAAATGATACATCAACATTAAGAATCTTTTTTGCATTAACAACAATTGGATGATCTGGAGTCCTAACTGAATCGATTTCGATTCCATAAGCGCAACAAGCAATAACATCCATTGCAAATCCACCAATATTCCGTTTCATATCGAACCATTCACCATCTTGTGCCATTGGTCGCATATGATCGATGAAATTCTGTGCTATTTGTTCAATGGGCGACATCATTCGACGCAACTTTCCCGATGTGAATGCTGGCGTAACAATCGAACGAATACGTTTCCAATCTTCATTTGCTTCCATAAAAAACAATGATCTAATAATGTTAGTACTGCCAAGATAAAATGTATGATTTCGTATAGGAAATTTATGAAACTCTTTGATCGACAATTCTTGCGCCATTTTATAATCATTCAATATCAATATTTTACTGGATGCTCCATAAGCTCCATAAATTTTCCCATAGTATTGATAGTTTTCCCATACAAATTGAAAGAATGGTTTACGTGTCCATTCCAATGTTATGAATCGAAATGATGGTAAGCCTTGTCGTTTCCAATATGTAAAATGCTTAATGAATGATCTGTAAGTATAAAAATTTCAATTATTATTTCAAACATAAATCTGATCATCAATATTATTTACATTATTAGATAGGTAAAGTAACAGCTGATAATCGTCCATGCTAACGATGATGTTGTCGACATGTTGTTCAACAATTATGTTTTGCAAAATATTATAATAATACATGTGAATTACCTCAATTTATATATTTAACCGACAATCAACAAAAGTGTCATATCAATGATTGGCCATGTGAACACATGGATTGGATTTAGAGTCCTTGCAAATTATAATTGAAGATTTCACAACTAGCTGGTGTAAACATCTATTCTATCGTCATATCATAGTTATATCAGCATATCACCTATATTACATTACTAAACTATACATTTGGGCAAATTGTGTACAGTTGTATACAATTTGCCATTAATGGAAATGCAATTTTTCTAATATTTTATTGTTTTATCTTATCCTAAACAGGGAAACAATTTCAATACAAATAGCGCCAATTTTATTCTATCGTTCACTGAGTCGAACCATTAATCGTTTGGGTGATAACAAGATTGATCCATTAAAATATTCTAATTTAAAATCTGGATCTATTTCAACCTTATAGTTGAGTATAAACTTCGCAAGACCAATTCGAAGTTCATTCTGTGCAAAACGCATTCCAACACATAAACGTGGTCCAGCACCAAATGGCATATAAGCTTTATTGTTCTCCTGTGAATTCTCCCCAAAAAAACGTTCTGGATCAAATTTAAGTGGATCAGGAAAGTATTCGGGATCTCGATGAATACTATACGGTGATATTAACACTAACGTATTCTTTGGTAAACGAAGTCCCGTATCACAGAGTTCACATTCTTCTTTACATTCACGATGAAATTCCGTCAATGGAGGATTTAAACGTAACGTTTCGGAAATGATTCCATTCAAGATTGGCAATTCTTTCAATCGGTCAAAATCGAATGAATTCTTCGATTCAGCAACTAGCTCATTGTAAAGACGTTCTTGCCATTCAGGATATTTAGCCAAATAATAGATGGCATGATCGAATGTTGCATGAGTTGTGTCAAAACCGGCAATGAAAAATATAACGCCTTGTCCAGAAATTTCATCCTTTGAAATTCCCTTCAATCTTGACTCATTAAGATGTGGATTATGATTTTGATCTAAATCAGCATTCTCAATCATCAATCCAAGTAAGTCAGGCTTTTCTGTACGTTGAGTAAAACAAAAATCACATTAATTGAAAACAAAAAACAAAAGTATCCATACGTTTTTCGTCACTTTTCAATCTTTTTTCAACAATTTCAAATGTTAAATCATCAAAATATTCTACTGCTTTCTTATCGAATGCTTCCAACCTTAAAAACTTTGCAAAACCAGGAAAGAAGATACAAAAAAGAAAACTTATCGACACGTCAACGTTGAGTATCTTTTTCGCATTCACAACCACTGGATGATTGGGTGTACGAACCGAATCGATATCAATTCCATAAGCACATGATGCAATGACATCCATGGTAAATCCACCAATAAATCGTTTCATATCGATCAATTCACCAGTCTTGGCGTATGGACGAATGTGATCGATAAAATTGTTCGAGATTCGTTCCATTGGCGATATCATGCGACGCAACTTTCCGGAAGTGAATGCCGGTGTAACAATCGATCGAATTCGTTTCCAATCTTCATTGGCTTCCATAAAGAATAATGATTTGCTTATGTTAGACGAACCAGCATATAATGAATTTCGAACGGGAAATTTGTGTGAATATTTAGTCGACAATTCGCGCGCTAATTTAGCGTCATTTAAAAATAACATTTTGGTAGTAGTTCGAAATCCGCCATAGATTCTACCAAATCGTTTAGTTGCTTCATCCATTGCTTCATTGGTTGGCTTGAATGCCCAATCAAATGTGAGGAATTTAAAACCTGGAATCCCATTTCGACTCCAATATGTGAAATGAAGATATACTTTGCTGTTGACAAAAACAAAATTAGAGAAGGAAAGTTTATAAATGAATACAACTTACAAAATCAGGTAAAACAGAAAGATTGTTCCAAAAACAAATAACAATAATATCTGGTCCATGTTTCTTTAAGAACAAGACTTCTTTCAAGGTAAGTCGGTACATCTAAACCATTAATAAAAATAAACATCAATATTGTCGATATATATAAATTGATATGTTGCTATCAACAAATTAATTGTACCAGACTTATCTTCATATCTTTGGATATAGATTTTCTCAATTTACAGACATGTTTCAATGATATGTTTGTTTCAAAGGGTAACAAATTATATAGATTTCGCAATAATGACATGATTTTTGATGTCTTGATGATGTAAGAAAAAAGAAAAAAGCTTACGATACCGAGTGTTCCCAAGTGGTCACCCTCCCAAGTACTGACTCGGCTCGATGTTGCTTAACTTCGGTGATCAGACGAGAACCGGTGTGCTCAACATGATATGATCGTAAGCTGATGGTATAACTTCATCCAACATGTTTGAATGCAAAGTACAATTGTTTTGGCAATGTACAACCCACATGAATACGTTTTACTATTTAAACTCAACCAATATCTTAAATCAATGTTAAAATAGTCAAATCAATGTTGTTATTTCAACTTGTTAATTTTCATGGTTTTTGTTCATTTTCATAGTTTTTGTCCAAGCAACAAGATGCCCAAGAAACAAACTGGTTTAGTTTCATTACCATATTCTGATTCAGAAAATGAAGACGATTCATTTGAAAATGACAACGAAGACGATATAAAGAATCCAAATCAAAATAAACATTCCGGTGATGACAACATGAATGAAAGTTTGAATAATGATCGTGAACCAGAGTTTTTCTTCGAAGATGTTTATGGAGACAATGATATCACAATTGTGGAATTTCATCAATCAATTCAAGGAAAGCGAATCGATGAGCTCAATGTTCCACCTCCTACCAAACGTCAATGTCCCGAAGATTTGCAAAAACGAATTGAAGTTTATTATGAAAAAGTTCAAATGGGTTCTGATCTCAACAAATCTATCCAAAAACGAAAAGATTTACGTAATCCTAGCATTTATGAAAAGATGATTTCATATTGTCAAATTAATGAAATGGCTACCAACTATCCTAAAGAGATTTATAATCCTGAACCATTCCTTGGACCTCAATCATTTTATGAAGAATTATCACGACTACAAATGGAAAATGAACGGGGACGGAAAGAATTATTGAAAAGGGAAAAGCCACATAAAGAAAATGTAATCGAAAATGAAAAGAAAACTAAATGGGATTCGGCGCCAGCAAATTCAAAGAATGTAAATTCCGCAGCACTTGCTGTAGCTTTATCCAAAGCTCAAAATCTGGTGCAAATCAATAAACCAACGGTCATTTCAGCATTTGGAACACTCAGTAAAAAGAAGTAAACATGAATAATAAACTAAGATCAACTATTTTTATATTATAAAATGAATTTATGTCAAACTGGACCAGAATTGATGAAGAAATTGATTATTATGAACACTATATAAGTACATATTTGATTATTTTTAAAATAAATACAGAATTGTCGTTATTAAAAAATTTATCATAATTGTTTACATTGTTCGAATTCGATTATATGTTGAACGGTTGTTTGTATATGTCATCTTCATCTTTCTACGATCTTTCTTGTAATCCATGGTATATACGATCAAGAATGCAGAAACAAGTGCCAAGAATTGTACGAATGCAAAGACGATTGATGTAATTCCCACTCCATGAATGTTAGTCAAAAGGTAGAATCGTATCTTTTGGAAGCATCCATGTTTCCATAAACGTGTCGTAGTTGATTCCGGGTTGAGACCACATTCATTATCAACATCGTTTTCTATTGTGGTCCCATTCAACATTGGTTTACAACATGAGGATGGAACTTGCACCTTTTCTGGCCATGCATTGATCCGATACCAATCCGTATGATTGTTTACGCCACAACAATGAAAATTGGTTTGAATATGATCCCACGTCGACTTGATACCATTGCTATCATTCAAGAAGTATCGTTGACCAATTCCGTCCAACAATTCTGATTGTAATGTTTGTGATATTTGTGTTTGAAATGTAAAACACACGATACCTAGGATTATTTCCACGATCATAATAAAGATAATGGATCCCAGATATAGAATCAAGAGGTATTTGTTTTGAAACCATGATCCACAACATCCACAAAATGCAACAATAAAGGTCAATGAGCCGATAAAAATGGCCAAATTATCTGCCGATAGAATGTGATATGAAGGAAGAATGCGAGCGTAGGTGTCATACGAAAGATAAAGCCAAATACCGACACCAAGAATGCAACTTCCAGTAAACTAAAATAAAAGAATTTATTAGTTTTTTGATTATCAACGAAAATGAATGGACAACATACCCATATAAGTAGATTGAAAAGGCATAGAAAACGGCGAATGCAGGTATATCCAGTCGCCATGATTGTGAGTGTTGCATTCATCAACATGTTGATAACATTAACATCACTTCTATTATTGTGTTATCTATTTTATTATATATTGAAGATATATATAATTTGGATATGGATCGATCAAAGTAGTTGTTTGGTATGTTGATTGTTTGATTTTTGTTGTTGTTGTTATTTATGATGATGCCACGAAACCCATCAGATTAGCCTTACTTTGACGAGTGTAGCAGCAGGTGGAATGGAAACGAGCAGAACATCAGGTAGAGAACCAATTGGTTGCACAAAAAAGCAACTCCACTGTGGTGGTGGCGGTTGAATGTAGTTGTAAACTGGCTTGAGTGTCAATTTACATTTGATCATATTCACTTGTCTTCATATTCATACTAAAAAATTGATTCCAATTCATTGAGAATAGGTGAATCAAATGTTGTTAGAAGATCTGTCACCTCCCAAACTGTGTGTGTGTCTCATTCGGATTCGTGGCAGTATATCGTATATTGTTGCTGCCGTCGCACTTTCCTAACCTTTTAAGAGAGTTAATGACTTTTACGATCAAGGAAGTGGTTCACGTCGTCACATTGTTTGTTCATACTCGTAATAGGATGAGGATGGAAGTGAAGCCACCAATCAACAAGTCACTCAACTAGTTGGAAAGAAGACGATGTAGATTGGGCGTCATTCGAGATACATGTTCAGTGTCAATCTTTCTCCAACAAGTTAGACAGTTCAATGTTCAAATTTAATCAAGTCTCGAATCAAGTTGAATTCATATTCGCCTACTGTCAGCAATCAAATTTTCCTCAATATCAATAGGATCGATACCAAAAATTATAAAAATCGGCTTGTAGCAATAAATGTTATTTTTCGACAAAAACTGAAATGATTCATTTTGACAGAATTCTTTAGATTTACGGAATGAAACTTTCAGGAATTGTTTTTGTATTGATACTAAATCATTCCTAAAAATTCCATTCTGTAAATAAAAAGGAATTCCACCAAATCAAGAACCATGATGATAATGGATGATTGTTTGTTTTGCCACCATTAGAGGGAGCACTAAAAGAACGATTATGAGTCAAAACTGAATCATGAGTTTAATTAGCTGCATAAAACGGCTCGTGTTCAACCATTGTCGGTTTAATTAGCTGACCGTTAACTATGATTATTGTTTGTTTCTTTACTAAATCAACCATTACCTCGACGACGGAAAAATTGTGAGTTTATAATCTCATTTGTAAGATCATGTATTCATAAATTTGAATCCTATCCTAGGTTTAATAAACTGGTAAATTACGGTTCATGCCTCTATGTTCATTACTGACCTTTTCAGCTTTGCTAGTTTTAACCTCAAACAAACAATCATGGTGTCAATAGAAAGGTAATTATATTCTCTTTAACTCTAATGGAAAGGACTTTTGAAAATAGTTTTTAAAATGAGTCATAGTCTATATATAAGGGGTAGTTATATAAGGGTTTTACAAAGAAACGATAATCTTTATCCAAAATCCTTTCCATTTGAATTAAATAGAATATAATTAAGTTTTTATTGACACTTTGATTGTTCGTGTGAGAACAAAATGGCAAAGCTGCAAAGGTTCAAAGTTTATCCATATGATTAAATGTTTTTTCTCTTTGCACAGGTTTTGATATTATCGAATCAAGTATTATGGATTGTCGGATGGCCGAATTTTAATTTTATATTTATTTGTAAACACACACACACACACACAGACAAACACACCTGACAAACACACCTGTGTTCTCTCTCTCTCTCTCTCTCTCTCTCTCCGGAACCGTATTGTGTGTTTCAACATTCACTAATTTTTCTTTATTCTGTTTTTTACAGTCCGTCTGTCATTGGAGACACGGTGAAGACTAGTGGAAACACTAGCCCCGCTTGTTCGCATGGAGGAGCCTGGTTTATTCATGCCGTCCTGCCTCCATGCAACTAAACGAAGAAAGTGGAAAAATGGATTGTCTGGGTCGAGCTGGCCTGAATCTTTTTACTTGATTCTGCCTGTGCCTACTTGACTACTAAGACATAAAACACCCAAAACATGGCAGAATCGATGAGTTCGCTAGCAGGACCCTAGGTACGTTCTTCCTGCCCACCTGCTAGCAACTTAAAGAAGTTACGGGCTTAATCGAATAGTCGATCGAATTGTGGTGTGCCTAGCTTGCATAACTGCGGGCCGCATCACTTTGGGTTTTTTGCTTAGCCTGCCTTTTTGCCCATTCGAGACTTAAAATTTTTAAAAACGGAACTTGGCGAAGATTTTTTTTAGCAAGGTACGTTCAATTTTTAATGTGATGATGATGGAGGGAGAGAGAGAAGAGAGAACACATTTGAGAACACAATTAAAAACACAAAACATTTTATATTTTATTGTATATTAATAATAATAACTATTGAATTGTAATTGAAATACAAAATAATAAAAATTTTGAAAACTTTTGGGAACGAGGAAACTAATTAGGAAGGAACGCATTGGGAAGAGAATCTACGCAAGACCCTATGTAACTAGTGATATGCCGCACTTCTATGTACGTTTCGATACTATCGTACATTCGTACACATCGTTCATCACTTCACCAGCTGTTTTTTGTTATGCATTGTTGTGGTATTATGTATCATTAATCATTTTCAATTAAAATTATATACAACTTCACTTCAAGAGAATTGTGTGGCAAAACAACGAAGATGAAAAAGCTTTTATGAAGAATATAGGAAGAATCTGGTTCCGTTTTGCTTTGTAAATCAACAAAACTCGTTGGTTCGAACCGACATTAACATTGTTGGAATTATGATCATTTGATATGGCTAATCTATTCTGAATCATCAGAATTATCATTGTCGAGAATTGAAGTTATATCGGTATGATTATATTTGAATTGTTTATTTTTATAATAATCTATTTTTCATTCACTGTAGATGAGAATTATTCCCTCAACATACTCAATCCAAGAATCAAATTTTATAACATTGAACTAAGGCAACATCGTCTAATATTTATCACAAGTTATCATTTTGACAACAAAAAATTGGTTGTTGGAACTTTGGCATTTAATCTCTAGTGACCATTATCAAGTGTTACTTATTTCAATCATAGTTTTAATCGGAAACATCTCAATTAATCAAAACATTGTATTATTTGCAAGTTAGAATTCAAGTACCCCTGTTTCTATGGTGTTCCATATTAGAATCAGAACCCAAGTGACTATGTTCTTATCCAATTGATTGATGCGCATGACCAAATTCTTGGCCGCCATTGTGCCCATTGACTCAAATGGAACATTTGCGCAGAATCAAGTAGAACAATAGAACTCATCCTCATTCTCGTTTGGACTCTCCTCCTGAACGGACGCATTCTCTCTAAAGTTGCGTCAACCGTTACCAGGTAAATGTGATTTTGATTTTGAATCATTTATTTATTTGTTTACATACTAACTTTTACTTTATTCATTTCATTCTAACAGATAGTTTAATGTGTGGTCAATTCAAATTCGGTAAGTTCAATTTTCATTTTTACAAATGTTGTCTCTTTCTCTCTCCTCTTTATCTCTCTGGTTCGATAATTACTTTTTGTGCGTACCATCGAGTGCTCTCGATTTCATTTTATTTCTACTCTATCCGAATCCATCTTTTCCATTGAATATCGATCTCTGTTTCTCTGATTCGATATTGTCTTTTGTGACCATTATCGATTGGTCTCGAATTGAGTTTTATTTACACTTGATCATTGATTACTTTTACCGATATCTCCCCATTTGAATTCGGTATTTTCTATTGTGTCCTTTATCGAGTGTTCTCGATTTCAATCTTATTAGTTAGGTTCGATCAGTATACTCATTTACCATTTTTTTACCTCAATCAGATAGAACATTGTTAGGCAATTTCACCTATCCATTTTCCAAAACATTATCCTTTTCTCTCCACTATGTCTGCATTTGATGATTGTTCTTTTTGGCACTCTTTATCGATATCTCCCCATTTGAATTCGGTATTTTCTATAGTGCCCTTTATCATTTTTTCTCGATTTTAATATTATTAGTTAGATTCTATCAGAATACACATTTACCATTTCTTTTACCTCAATCAAATAGAACATTGATAGAACTGTTCCAGAACATTCTTCTCCTCCCTCCTCTCAGGCTGCATAGCCACATAAACCGTTGGATTAACTCACACATTCACCCACACCTTGATATGCAAACCCATTGTTCGTGCCTGAATTGGTTTCTGCGCATCTCTTTCGCACATATCGTACGACGTACAGCAAATAGAACTTCCTCACATATCCACCGCTAGCAACTTACCCCCCCACCATTCACACACAAACACGTTGTACGGCAGCTCATTCATTTTTCGACATTCTTTCTAAATAGTTTGTTCTACTTTAGTTGGTTTTGTTTCATTTATTCTAATTTAGTTTGTTGATTGTGAAATTTTGAAAGTTCTTTTCTATTTATAATTATAACTTTATCACCTTTTGACATATCGAAATCTTTTTCTCTGGTTCGATATTTTCTCTTGTGTCCACTATCGAGTTCTATAATTATTAGTTTTAATTCAATTCGATCATTAACGACTTTACTAACTATTCTCTCAGATTCGATAATGTTTTTGCTGTTCAATATTTAGTGTTATCCATTCTAGTTTTTATAAGAATCTTTATACATTATCTCATTAATGTCCGTATTATTTCAATATCTTAGCATTATTGTACATCATCTATTGCTATTCCTACTTAGCCATCGGGTGGAGATATATGAACCATACACTCACATTACACCCAGTATACTGACTCATTTTTGTATTATTTTGTTATATGATCAACAAATAATTTTTCTTTTCATTTTAGATCGAATTCAATCAAGCGAATGATCAATGGTTTCGTCGGCAAATTTGGTAAGTGATTTTTCTTTTTGATTTTGAGCCATTGAATTTAATTGATTATATTGTATTTATTTCAGAAGATTTAATTACAATTACAATTCGATATTGAAAAAGAAATTGATGATGGTATTTACGATTCGAAAGATTTTCGATTGGTATTCAATTCGATCGCAGCAACATGCAAAGCGACAGAAAATGTATGTTTGTATCAAACAAGCGCTTGCGAGTCATCAGTTATTCGATCAATCAATCAATCGACGTTGTAGTAGATCATCATTAATTTGTTAGTTGATTAATTATGGTAGTGTTTTGGGCTTGGTAGTCATTGATCTATTATGGATCGATTGATTTGCCAGTAAGACCCGCTACAATGTTGTACAATTGGCAACAGTTGTCATTTGTCTTGAAGTATGATCATCATCGATAGATATTTATAGTTGTGCAGATTATGGTACGCCTTGGCTTGGTATTTGCGCGATGTTGATCCATTAGGAATCGATTGATTACCATAGATTCATTAGCAGCACCGCGCCAGTAAGACCAGTAGCTACCATGGATTGAACCATCCATTAGATTTGTTTATTTATTAGTGTGTGTGTGTGTGTGTGTGTGTGTGTGTGTGTGTGTGTGTGTGTGTGTGTGTGTGTGTGTGTGTGTGTGTGTGTGTGTGTGTGTGTGTGTGTGTGTGAAAGGATTACTGAATGACGATGATGGTTCATTCTTGTTGTTGAATGATAGGAGGATGATGATCATTAATTTAATGTTCCGGCCGTTGACCATTGATGATGATGGTGATACATTAGGTATCACTATCTTACCACATAATGGTGGCTTTTGCAGCAATCGTTCACGGAAGCTTCTTCACTGCTTCGGCATGCGACAATTCATACCCACGCCAATCGGTCTTGTACCATCTCCTCGGGTCCCTGCAATTTCCTTGTCGATGGGTAGCTTTTGAGGTGGAAGTGATGATTGTTGTATTGTGTTAGAAAGGTGTGTGAGTTTAGAGAGACATTAGGTCTTGATTATTGTTCCGGCCGATGATTAATGATGATGATTATGATATCTTACGTGTAATTGTAGTTGATGATCAGACATTAGGTGTTTTGATTGATTGATGATGACGTGGCTTGATGATGCATTCTTTATTGTTGCTGAGCTGAGCTGAGCTTGGATGGATTGAACCATCGCCGTGACCTTATAGTTTGATGGATCAATCGACTTTATTTGGAATTGGCAAGCAATTATTTCGATTCATCAATTTGAAAAGTCGTTCCTTTGTTTTGAGTTGGAATTGAATTGTTAAATCGTCGTTTTATTGTTGAAGATTTGTTGACATTTATTTATTCCGGAAAATTTTAAATATCAATTTTCAGGAACCCTTTTTCGAAAATTTTTTTAAAGATTTGGATCGAATTATTGATTTGCGAAAATTTTATTTGAGGATTTACAAACGGTATCCAGTATCAAGTTCAATAATTTTTTCTTGTGTTTACCATTGAATATTATCGACTCCAATGTTTATTAGAATCAATTTCAAACGCGTCACATCTCATTCAATAAGAAAATTTTATTGCATTAAAGTAATATTTAGACAATTTGAAATGGCAATTACTCCAGGTATGTTATTTCACTTTTTATTAGATCGCATATTAATTCCATTCTTATTTCATTTCTTATTTGTTGCCGCCGATAAATCTTGTATACCAGCATATAATCATTGAATTTGTTTACGAAAATTCCTGGTATAATTTTTTTGAATAATCTTTTTGAATATACCTTCGAAAAATCAAACAATCGTCTCATTCGTTGAATCAACTTTTCCAAAATTCGCTATACATCGATGTTGCATCTCGTAATTTGCATGTGGTATTATATCATCAATTGTGAAGTTTATTTTATCGTATAACACTCAATCCAAGAATCAAGCCTTGCAACATCGAAATATGGCAGCATCGTCAAATATTCATCAAGTTATCATATATTATCTATTTCAACAATGAAAAACTGTAGCAAAATTAGTTGTTTCAAAATCGACATTCTATTTCTGGTGACCAGAAGTTTTTATATGTTTTCAAAGATCGATTATAATCGTAATCAGTCAACAATTCAATAATCGAAGTTATATTGGTTCGTTTTTATTATTATTTATTATATACTGTTTATATTTTGATAATAATCTATTTTTTATTTACTCTAGATGAGGCTTATTTCCCCAACATACTCATTCCAAGAAACAAATTTTATAACATTGAACTAAAGCAAGTTATCATATATTATTGATTCGACAACAACGAATTGTAACGAAATTGGATGTTTGAACTTTGACTTTCGTTCTCTGGTGACCATTATCGAGTGTTACTTATTTCAATTTTAATTTCAACCGGAAACATCTCAATCAATCAGAATTCAAGAACCCCTGTCAGTACCCAAGTGACTATGTTCTCATCCAATTGATTGATGCGCATGACCCAATTGTTGGCCGCCATTGTGCCCATTGACTCAAATGGAACATTTGCGCAGGATCAAGTAGAACAATAGAACTCATCCTCATTCTCGTTTGGACTCTCCTCCTGAACGGACGCCTTTTCTCTCAAGTTGCGTCAACCGTTACCAGGTAAATGTGATTTCGATTTTGAATCATTTATTTATTTCTCTACATACTTGTATATTGGTTCATCATACTAACGTTTACTTTATTTATTACATTCTAACAGATCGTTTAATGTGTGGCCAATTCAAATTCTGTAAGTTAAATTTTCATTTTTACAAATTATGTCTCTTTCTTTCTCTCTTCCTCTCTATCTCTGATTTGTTTCGATAATTACTTTTTGTGCCTACCATCGAGTGCTCTCGATTTCATTTTATTTTCACTTTGGCACTCTTATATCGATATCTCCCCATTTTATAATTCGGCATTTTCTATTGTGCCCTTTATCGAGTGTTCTCGATTTCAATCTTATTAGTTAGATATTATCAGTATACTCATTCCCATTTCTTTTACCATAATCAGAAAGAACATTGTTAGAACTGATCCACAACATTCTCCTCCTCAATGCAAGAATAGCCACATAAACCGGCGTCCCTCACACACACACCATAATGCGCCAAACCCATTGTTCGTTGGTTTGGTTTGGTTGGTTTTTACGCATCTCCTTCTCACACACACACACCATGGTGACCAAACTGGTTGTTCGTTTCTAAACTGGTTTTTTCGTACAAAGCACAACGAATAGAACATCCTCACACATCCACCACAAGCAACTTATCACTCCACCATTCACACACAAGCACGTTGTACACCATGCATAGTTTGTTCTCCTTTAGTTCGGTTCGCTTCATTTATCCTAATTTGATTTGTTGAATGTTAAGTTCTTTTTCATTTATAATTATAACTTTATCACCTTTTTACATATCGAAATCTTTTTCTGTGAATCGATATTTTCTCTCGTGTCCATTATCGAGTTCTATCAATATTAATTTTAATTCGATTCGATCATCAACGACAATTATTCTCTCAGATTCGATAATGTTTTTGCTGTTCAATATTTAGTGTTACCCATTCTAGTTTTTATAAGAATCTTTATACATTATCCCAATAATGTCTCGTATTATTTCAATATCTTAGCATTATTGTACATCACCTATTGCTATTCCCATTTAGCCAAGTCCTGATTTGACTATCTGGTGAAGATTGATGAACCATACCTAATCGTGCACGCTCACATGGCATGCACTACTAACTCACTTTAAGTATTCTTTTGTTATTTGAACAACAAATTAATTTTTCTTTTCATTTTAGATCAAATTCAATCTTTCTTTGGTGTTTTATTATAGAATCCTCAAATTGGATTTGCTTGATGCCAATTTAGAACGTCAATAATTTCAGGAAAGTTAAAGTTAAATTTCTTGTCTGTTCACATATTAATTCCATTTTTCTTCTAGGCTACAGTGAAATACAATTCCAATCTTGCCTTTCCTTACATCATCCAAATTGTTGTGATCAATTTCCGTGTCCCAGTTTCAATTTTTCAAATCATACCTATTTTTTCTTGGTGGTTAGTGATTGGATTACTCATTATCATTTATTTGATATTTGTTTTGTGTTATATTTAATGTTATTTTTGTACTACCATTCAATTGATCGACAAACAATATTAGGTATATTGATTTCCATTTCGTAATTTAACTTGCCACGTATCAAGTTCAATAATTGTTTCTTGTGTTTACCATTGAATATTATCGATTCCAGTGTTTATTAGAATCAATTTCATACGCGTCTACTCTTCACATCTCATTCAGTTAGAAAATTTCATTGCATTCAAGGAATATTTAGACAATTTGAAATGGCAATTGCTCCAGGTATGTTATTTCACTTTTTATTAGATCACATACTAATTCCATCTTTTTATTCTAGGTTATTGTGATGTTTAATGCAATTCCATCATCACTTATGTATCATCTCTCAATCATCGACATCCATATATAATATTTATATTAGTGCTATATTAGTGTTGTCATCAATTTCCATATACAAATTGTTCATATTCTCGCTCGTTTACCACATAACTCAGCTATCTTGGAGATGATGACTTGCATCTGCAAGTAGGATCCAAGATAATTGTCCCAAGCCAATGGGGCCCTATTCTCGGGTCCGTAATGAGGAGGGTGTGGTACGATGGAATAGCCATCAAAGCCCGTAAAACTTTGCTTTTATCAGCGTAATTTTACCTTTTCATTGATCGTTAATCAATTTTCATTCCATTTCCTTACTATTTAGTTAGTTTTATATCTCTATCGTTTTTATTATTTCCATTTCCATTTATTTATTGAATGTGAGTTTTATGATAGTCATTTATGATAGAGATCTATTTTTCAAATTATTTATGATCGATGAATTATTTTATTTAGTTTTGTATCTAGTAATACTTTTTCATCTATCTCTATTGATTGAAAGTTTAAATAGTTCCTTCTTGATAGAGAATTTCAGTTATTTATTTTATTTAGTTCAATCTGCAATCCTTTTCTATGAATGCTTATTTTTAGACATAGTATCAATGTGTCTTTGACCTTAAACGGTCCACGTGCATATCATTATGCATGCATTTTGTTTGATGATCTTTTCAATATATCTTTATCATTTTAGATTTACAATGTCAGCTATTGAATGAGAGCTATAATATTTTTTCTTGATAAAGAATTTTATTTATTTATTTACTATAAATCAATCTATTCATCTTGTATGATTGATTATTTATCCTTAAACATAGTTTCAATGCTCAAGTGGTTGATCTAATTAGATTCATTTGCGATGCCTTTCTACATTGCATCTTGTATGTGTGTCGTTGATCTAATTAGATTCATTTGCAATGTCTTTACACATTGCCCTCCGTATGATATCGTTGTATCATATCGTCGACCTCTTTGCATGTCTCTATTCATTGTATGTGAGTGTTTCTCTCGCTGGCTAATCGGTTTTGGCACACACCATGCCGGTTCCCCCATTAGTTGGACATAACAAAACAATTGAACCAACTTGGTGGTCAAGCTAATTGACGCCCGATTACCTGTCATCTACATCTCTATCATATTAGGTTTACTATTGAATGAAAATTGTATTAGTTGTTCTTGATAGAGAATTTTATTTTGTTTAATTCACACAGCATTCTTTTTGTATGATTGATTATTTATCCTTAGACATAGCTCCAATGTTTGAAAGTGTTTCACTTGAGATGATCTATCTTTTCAACTATCTCTATCATTTTAGTTTTACATTGTCAATTATTGAATGAGAGTTGTAATAGTTATTTTTTTATATTCAATCTGCATTCCTCTTGTATGGTTGATTGTTTATCCTTACCCGAAATAGTCTATTTGCAATGTAATTATACATTACATCTTGTGTGTGAGCCGTCACTCTGTCTACACATTACCCTCCGTATGATATCGTTTGATTATATCGTCGGCCTCTTTGCATGTCTCTATGCATTGTATGGGAGTGTTTCTCTCGCCCGCTAATGGGTTTTGGCACACACCATGCCGGTTCCCCCATTAGTTAGACATTATGAAGACAATTGAACCAACTTGGTGGTCAAGCGAATTGACGCCCGATTACCTGACTGGCGCATGCGTTCTTGTGACAAAGACCAGTGACGAGAAACAATGGAGAACGAATGGCGAGGACCAATGGCGAGGACCGATGGCGAGGACCAATGGCGAGGACCAATGGCTTAAAACCAATGGCTTAAAACCAATGGAGAAACCAAATGGAGAAAACAAATGGAGAAGAAGAAGAAAAAACAAGTGGTTTGGAAAATGAAAAGTTTATTGAAACAATAATAAATAAAATACAAAAAAAAATGAAAAGTTTATTGGAACAATAATAAATAAAATACAAAAAAAAAATAAAAATTTTATTGATTAATAAAAAAAGGTGTTCTCTCTCTTCTCTCCTCTCCCCCCTTCGATACACTTACCTTTCTTCTCCCCCCGCGATGTCTTCGCCAAGTTTCTGTTTATAAGGCTTAAAGTCTCACGTACAGGTACAGGCAGGCTAAAGAAACCTATTGTACGTCCAAGACTACCCATTCCCCCACTTAGGTTGCGTTGCCGGTAGGCAGGAGAGGCTGGGCGAACCTATTTCCCCCCGGCGAACCCATTATATCTCTGCTGTTTGGGAATTTATAGTCTTGCAACCAGGCACAGTGAGAATCAAAATGTTAAGACACAAGCCCTTTTGTTGCTCCAGACTCATTATATCTCTGCTGTTTATGGGCGTTTTAAGTCTTGCAACCAGGCACAGAGGGAATCAAAGTGTTAAGACACAAGCCCTTTTGTTGCTCCAGACTGCTATGCGTTGCCGGTTGCTTCTTTTAGTTGCTTGAAGGTCGGCTGGTCAAGCGTACCAAAACCCTTCAAGCGAACTTCTTCTGCGGGCCGGTGCTTCACCGGTGCATCCAAGGCGCAATCGGTCTATATAAAAATAAAATAAAGGTTAAAATAAGAACACACACACAACGATTCTAGGAGAGAACTAGAGAGAATCGAGAGAACACCGTGTGTGTGTGTTACAATAATAAAATAAAATAAAATAAAATAAAATAATAATATAAATTAGGGCCATCCATCCGGTGATGATCGCCATCCATCAGGTACCGATAGCCATCCAAACTTAATGTTCATGGTCAAGAGTCGGCCGAGTCCGTCATCCCAAAAACATTAAGTATTTAATATAAAAAGGTGGGCCGTAATCCATCCGGTAATGATCGCCATCCAAATTAATGTTCATGGTCAAGAGTCTATCGAGTCCGTCATCCCAAAAACATTAAGTATTTATTGAATAAATAGACACGTTTATTGAGTCGCAATCAAATCTTCAATGCGATATTCGTCAGCAATACAAGTCAGCAGTTTTACGGAATCACTGGTCACAGATCCAATGATTCCAACCATCATCACTTTACACAGGCTTTGGACTGTCAAGTTTGAGGTCAAGAATATAAAGAATTTGTATTCAATCATTCCAAAAACCAGGCGGATTTAAAACCGATGCTTACTTGATGATGTCTCAAAGTGAAATGAGCATAAACAAAGCACACCGCTGCGGCTATGTTGACATTAGTTGTTGGTGTAATGGAAATGGTGTAAATGTACAATCGATTTCACTTTAACTTCAATTATCTCGAAAACTGTACAAACTCGAGAACAGCTTTATTGGACTCGGAAACTCTAAATTAATAGGAATAGATACCAGGTGGATTTAAAACGATGCTCACTTGATGATGTCTCAAAGTGAAATGAGTATAGACAAAGCACACCGCTACAGTTATGTTGAAATCAGTTGTTGGTGTAATGGAAATAGTGAATCCTTGTTTTTGGTAGAATCCTTAGGATTTGCGAACTGAAATTTTCAGGAATGTTTTGTTATTAATCAATAAATTATTCCTGAAAATTTCATTAGAATCCAAGCAAGTTTAATTTTTGCTCGATTTTCATCAAAAATGTAGTCTATAGCCTTTGCTTTTTCTCGATTTTTGAGAAGAAATTAAAGTTGTTTGGATTCCAATGAAATTTTCAGGAATGGTTTATTGATCAATAATATATCATTCCTGAAAATTTCAGTTCGCATATCCAAAGGATTCTACCAAAAACAGGATTCAAATTGATTTATGAAAAATAGACTAAACACCAAATGATCAATCAATTTGAACCTTGTTTTTGGTAGAATCCTTTAGATTTACGAACTGAAATTCACAGGAATGATTTGTTATAGATCAATGAACCATTCCTGAAAATTTCATTCCGATCCAAGCAACTTCAATTTTTGCTTGATTTTCATCAAAAATGTAGTCTATATAGCCTTTGCTTTTTTTCGATTTTTGAGAAGAAATTAAAGTTGCTTGGATTGGAATGAAATTTTCAGGAATAGTTCATTGATTAATAAAAAATCATTCCTGAAAATTTCAGCTCGAAAATTTAAAGGATTCTACTCAAAAACAGGATTCAAATTGAATGATCAAAAATCGTACAATTGGCAAATGCAATGCATTCCTATGGAAATGGCCATAAGACTATATGATTCCGGTGGCCTATGTAATTCCGGTTTTGGGTAGAATCCTTTGGATTTGCGAACTGAAATTTTCAGAAATAATTTAAAATTGATCAATTAATCATCCCTGAAAATTTCATTCCAATCCAAGTAACTTTAATTTTTGCTCGATTTTCATCAAAAATGAAGGCTTTAGCCTTTGCTTTTTCTCGATTTTCAAGAAAAAATTAAAGTTGCTTGGATTCCAATGAAATTTATAGAAATAGTTTAGAATTGTTCAATAAATCCTTCCTATAAATTTCAGTTCGTAAATCTAAAGGATTCTACCCAAAAATAGGATTCAAATTAGATGATCAAAAATCGAAAAAACGCAAAGCCTATAGCCTTCCTTTTTGGTAATTATCGAGCAAGGATTAAAATTGCTTGCATTGGCATGAAGTTTTGAGGAATGGTTTATTGATCAAAAACAAATCATTTTTGTAAATTCTTTTTCAATAAATTAATTCAATTTAAAATAAGTTATGTTAAAAATCGGTGGCCAAGTTGATGTTCGAGAGTGTCATCCCGATGATCGGCCACCATCAAGAACGCCACAATAAACAACGACAATTCTGAAACGGAAATGACCATCGCTGTTGCCATCAATAGTTTAAGTACGAAAAGACATTTGTGAATAAAAAAACATTGTTAATGAATTATCAAGATTATAGTTTTCAAGTGTACTTAACTTTAATTATATCTTATATCAATAATAAGGATCTTAATAATAACCATTAGACATCTTAATTGATACTTTAAAGAGTAAACATTAAACAATTGTATCACAATGATTGCAATACACGTCAAAACGATTAAATAGTTTAACCAAAATACATTGAAAATAATGAAACAAATTGGCAAAACAAACAATTCACTTTATTTATTTGTAACAGTTTGTACATATCAGAGTCGACGTATAATCCCCGATCCTATGGCAAAATATAGAAACTTATTATTGACAAAATCTCGTGACTCTATCTATTAAAACTAATTTACTAAAACTCGATTATCTCGAAAACGATACATCGTACAATGATGATCATGGTCTCAATCGATCGGAAATTAAATTTTCCGTTGATTACAAAATAAAACTTTATTAAAAATATTCACCGTTTCGTTGTAAATCCACTTTTTCTGTTGACGTTTTCAGTTTTTTGCGTTTTACAACAAAACTTTATAAATTATAATAATAAACACAACTTTTTCTAATGGAAAATTTAATTTCCGATCGAATGAGACCATGTTCAAAGTTGTACGATGTACCGTTTCTGAGATATTTGAGGTTAAAGGTTAAATAAATAAAAATTTAAGCAATGTGTTCAGAATAATACAAGTGGGGCAGTAGAGCCCACAAAAAAGCAAATTCATATAAACTTTACAATGTAAATTTCAATGTTATTGTGTGGTAGAGCCCAAATTTGTTGAAAAAGTGTCACTGCAAGTTGCTATATTGTCATTGCTACCGATATTCCATTAGAGTTCCTCATAGGAATCACGTAAACAAATCGATTTTTAGTTCCAAAGTTCTTATTCCTCCTTCCGAGGAATACACCATACATAGAATGAACAACAAATGATGGAGTGAAGAGATTCTTATGTAAAGAAGCAACGCTAAAGGAATTATCAACAAGTTGGAATATCGATCATGATTTTAAACCTACACCATAACTTATTTTTTGGCGAAAGGAGTAACGTTACAATGAGAAACATGTCAACGACAAAGCCAAAGACGGAACATCAAAGAATTTGAAAACAGAACGGATAAGCGGACGAACTGTTTGACATTGTACACATTGACACGGTGAGAGGATCAACAAAGCATTCGACGGCAATTGACACATTAACTCGGTTTGTGTGGGCAACGACATCGAAGACAACCACTGTATTCAATTTGGTCAACCTGATACAGGCATTGGACCTCAACTAAGCAAATCAGACTGGATAATGAGATCGAACCAATATAATTATCGATTGGAATTTCATCAAGAGAAGTCATAGCCATTGAAATACATCGTAGATATAGAGGTAAATGTGCAAAATGTACAAAGAAACAACGCTAAAGGAATTATCGACAAGTTGGAACATCGAATCAGTTCAATACGTCCAAAATTTATGAATTGGCGAAATGAGGTACGTTACAATGTGAAGCATGTACAATGACAATAACAAGTATTCTTGGAACAGATCTGATCGGGGGACGAACCGTTTGACATTGTAGCCATTGACACGGTCAGAGGATTGAATAAATACGGACTAACAAAGAAATATCGGCATCTGGCAATCAAAACATTCACTCGGTTTATGTTTGCAACGACATCGAAGACAACAATTGGATTCAACTTTGTCAACAAGTAAAGCAAACTTGCAAACAGAAAATCAACGTTGACTGCAGTTACAATAGAATAGTGTTTGGAAATAAGTGAACAATGTGAATAGTAAACAAATGTCAACACCAACATCAAAGCAATGTTGAAGAGGAATGAATAAATCGGGAACTGGTAAAACGAATAACTTGACTGATGAACGAAACAAATCCATCTGTAAACATTTAAACTTGCTCTTGAGAAAGAATTGGACTTTGTATACACAAACAACATGGGTGGATCGATGTACGAATGCAAAGGTAAACATTGGCTGAAGTCACAATCGATAAGAAGAAAGATACAATCAACATCAGTTGACACATTCAACTGGGGAGAACTAAAAGCAATCTATGAGAAACCATACAAAGTGTTGACCAGTTTGACTAGAACAACAATAAATAAAGCACAAAGGAAGGATATGATTCAAGAGAAAAAATTGAAGCCGAAACCCGAGTTGAAGGTGCTGAAGATAAACGTTCAACAGAGTTCAATCATCACCGATCCATGGAATTAGCACAGTCCAAGATGAAAATCCAAATCGAGAAGAACAAAGTGAAAATTACTGAAGCCTATGGTTAACTATGATTATGGTGATGATCACAACGGTAATCATGAATACTACACAAACACGATAGATTCCATCATCTGGCGGACTACTGTGCACACATTATGGAAAAAGTCAATAATACAAGCTTACTTATTTATCGATAAACCATGTTCATCGTTGAGCCAATCGGAGTACGACGAAAGTGATGTTGATTTGTGTTGAAGTTGGTAGCGTTGAAGGTGACCAAACTTAAACGTTGATGATCGTCGATGATGAGCTTAAGGGAGAAAAGTTAGTGAAGAAATGTACACAAATCAAAAAATATTCTTTTTCATAAATTACAAAAGTAAAATAGTGAAAAAATTGAAATAAAAAGTGTCTTCTGTGTCGAAAAAAGTTATGCCATTGTCAAACCAGAAAAGGTTGGACTTTTATGGCTTGAGATCGACCACCATCAGCGTCACGACGAATAACTGGAAACAGGAACGCCACCGCCATAACTATTGAAAGTTAAAAAAAAAACTTGATTAGTCATTTAATCTTCACTTGGTTAATAAAAACGGGAGATAGGAGTGGATGATAAGGAGAAAGAGATAGAACCAAAACGAATGACTAACAACTCAGGCCCTATATGGGTGTAGGGCATCTCACGGATTCGATCACACATATGACTTATTAGGACACGGTGAGATCCATGGAGTAGGCATTACGTTTTGGATGAAAAAAGAGAGAATGAGATAGATCCTCAACGAATGACTGATAACTCTGGTCCTTATGGGTGAAGGACTCTCACTACACAGCCCACACATACGGCTTATTGGGCCGCGGCGAACTTCGGTGGAGTACGCATTGCGTTTTGGAAGAAAAAGGGGGAAAGGAAATAGAATCCTCAACGAATGACTAACAACTCAGGCCCTTATGGGTGAAGGGCATCTCACGAACTCGATCACACACGACTTATTAGGAAGCGGTGACATTCGTGGAGTACGCATTCAGTTTTGGAAGGAAAAAAGAAGAGTAGATAGAACCAGAACGAATGGCTAACAACTCAGGCCCTATATGGGTGTAGGGCTCTCACAGACTCGATCACACACGACTTATTAGGAAGCGGTGACATCCGTGGAGTACGCATTGCGTTTTGGATGGAAAAAGGAAGAGTGTAAAGGATAGGGGTTTTTATCAAAGTAAAAATTAAATTTAACTTAGCTTTAGTATTGATATTTGTTGTTTTCATTGATGATTGGTGAGTTCAATTCTTGCCAGTTGTTGAACCAGTAGTAGTTTTTATCAGTAACCAAATTATCTTGATGATTGAATGAAATTAAAAACAAGAATTAATATTAGTCTAAAGAGTTCATAAAAATCGAGATAAAATCACGTTATTCATTTCAAAATTAAAGGAAAACCATTGTCATCGCAATTAAATGAAGCAGCGAGAACAATGAGGTAACACGCTGACTGATAACAAAAGACAAAAGCTGAAAGTCGCCCAACGCCGGCGCTGAACCAAAGTCGTAGCATAAACGATCGAGCCGCTACCACAAAGTTCTTGTGGTTGGCGCCTATCGACTCTCTCCACTATGTTCAACTAGTAAAGTAAGGCGCCTAATGAGACGAATCAATATCACCGAGATGATCGCCACCAGTGACGCTGGTTAACACTAGAATGATGCAATTTTGATGGCGTCTATCGACTCCCTCCCCAATGTTCAACTAGTATAAAAGTTGGTAAAAACATGGCGTCCAATGAGACGAATCAGTAATGATTGCCACCAGTGTCTTTGGCTAACTTCTACACCAGAATGATGCAATTTTGATAACGCTTATCGCCCCTTCCTAGTAAAGCATGGCGATCAACGAAATCAACCTAACAATCAGCCTAACAATGTTCTATCTGATTGAGGTAAAAGAAATGGTAAATGATCGAGCCTAACTAATAAGATTGAAATCGAGAGCACTCGATAAAGGACACAATCGATAGAGAACTCGATATAAGAGTGCCAAAATGATCAATGATCAAGTGTACATAAAACTCAATTCGAAACCAATTGATAATGGTCACAAAAGACAATATCGAGTCAGAGAAACAGACATCGATATTCAAGTGAAAAGATGGATAATGATAGATTAGAAATAAAAGGGAATCGAGAGCACTCGATGGTAGGCACAAAAAGTAATTATCGAACAAGAGAGATAAAGAGGGAGAGATAGAGACAACATTCGTAAAAATGAAAATTGAACTTACAGAATTTGGATTTGCCACACGTTAAACGATCTGTTAGAATGAAATGAATAAAGTAAACGTTAGTATGATGAACCAATATACAAGTATGTAAGAAAATTAATAAATGATTCAAAATCGAAATCACATTTACCTGGAAACGGTTGACGCAACTTGAGGGAGAAGGCATCCGTCCAAGAGGAGAGTCCAAACGTGAATGAGGAAGAATTCTATTGTTCTACGGTTAGAGCCTATTCACTCTCCCTTCCCCCATGTTCAACTAGTAAAGCATGGCGCCCAATGAGACGAATCAGTAATGATCGCCACCAGTGACGTTAACAATTTTGATAGCGCCTATTGACTCCCTCCCCCATGTTCAACTAGTAAATCAATGCGTTCAACGAAATGAACCAAAAATGAGTCACAAGTGACGCTGGCTATTTTCTACAATAGAATGGTAAAATCTTGCTTCTGCTTATCGCTGTTCTATGTTCAACTTGTAAAGCAAGGCGCCCAATTACGATGAACCAATAATGAGTCACAAGTGACGTTGATCGAAAATGTTAAAATACATTGATAATAACCCATTTGAGTCAATGGGCACAATGGCGATCAAAATTGGGTTATGAACATCAATAAACTGGATGGGAACATAGTCACCTGGGTTCTGATTATAATACGGAACATCACAGGAACAGGGGTACTTGAATTCTAATTTCCAAATATTACAATGTTTTGATTGATTGAGATAAAATTTGATACGCTGAATTGAGTATGTTGGAGATAGTTAAAACAAACACAAACTTTTATGTCGAACACATTAGGACAAATAATGGTTGTTCAATAACAATACAATACAAATAATTTATTTTGAATTATCAATTTGATTAAAAGTGAAACTTGCATAAAAATAATCAAAATAGTTTAAATCAATGTTCAATGTTTCAGTTGAATTAATTTCTTTAGCTCTTACCACTTATTGATTCAAATGTGATTGGAATACATTAATCTGATTGTAATGTTTTCGTTGCAGCAAATTCTTTTTTTTGCTTCTCTAGTCGATGTTGTTGACGTATTTTATTTCGTATTCTTATGATATAAGAATGAGCAGTATTTACTAAACGATACAAATAATGGAGTTCACCATTCTTGACGTTTAATAATTCCGCTTTGAAGTTTTCCATTCTGAAAAAACAAATGTGAATTCAATTAATTATAAAAAGACAGAAACAAGGGTAAACTTACTCATAAAGTTCTTCTTCGCCTTCTGGTACAATGATAACGGGATGAATCACTTCGTCCGGATAGTTGTATGGAACGAACGATATTACCATATCAACATTAGTGTCCACATATGCTCCTAAAAACTTGAGCGAAAGACTGTAAAGACAAGTTAATTATAAATTGTTTAACTTCAATTAATAAACATACCTAAATTTATCTTCAACCGATGGAAGTAATTCGGTGATTAGTGCTGAATAAATGTCCCGAACTTCGTTGGTAAGCGATCGAGCAGTGTTTGCAATTGAACTAAGTTCGGTCAAAAGTTCCAATAGTCGATTTGAATTTGCATACATTTTTGTCAATTGAGGATATCTTTCGTGAAAGTGTCTTAAAATGTAATCATGACCCATTTGTAGAATAGAACGATGTTTTTCTTCGAACCGAAGAAACATGTCATCGCCATCAAAAAGTGGCCGATTCTGATCATTGTATAGACCTCTCATTTCTTCGTATTGAATCGGCTTCTGGTTCAACAATGAAACTATGTTGATTGATATCGGGCGGATTGGTTCACAATCGTCATTGAAATTGATGCGTACTTCTACAGTGCCCCACAAAAAACGAATAATAAATTCATTTGAATCAAGAGAATAGATTCGAATGTGAATAGCTTTATAGTCAAGGTTCGAAATCGAATGATAGATGGGATGATTAGATGTGCGTGCGTTAAACCTTTTCAATGCACGGTTTTTTGAAATTTCATAATAATCCAATTTTGAACTAAACGAATTTGTTGAAAACGATGATAATATTGATGTTTGATCGACAATTTCGTTTACAAAACTTAAATTAAGATTTTTCAATTCATTAGAAAATGTTTTCTCAAAAACTGTTTCGTCCAGAGAATTGGAACTCATTCTTCTCGATTTGGCCCCAATTGAACCAATTGATTCAAACATTTTTTCCAATTCTAATAATGAGGAATCACTTTTATTATCCTCTTTTGAATCCGTCTTGAAATCCGAATCGTTAAATTCTATAGAATTTTGAAGTATGTCCAAATTTGAAATGTTTGATATATCCAACGGACTTTCTTCAGCTTCTTCGTTGTTCTTTGCATTGTCAGAATTATTGACAACACTCTCCATATTTACAGTCAAAGTCAAATTTTTTTCCGGTTCGGCATTTGAATCAAAACAAATTTTAATATCATTCGAATCTAAAGAAGTAAAGAATAAATATATATATATATGATGATTAATATATTATAACATAACACGAAAAATTTATATACCTTTGACATTTGTGGCATGATTTTGTGTTTCATGCTTTGACTTGTCACATTGTTTACGTTCTTCAATCAATTGTTTGCTTTTCATTCTTAATTTTTCAGTAAGATCAAATCCACATGATTTGCGAACACATTTCTTTATCAATGTATCAACATTTTGCAAACTTGTATCCAAATTTTGGTTCTCGTTTTGAGAATTATTAAAATTGAGTTCAATACAATTTTTCACATTTTGATTGACAATTGAAGTTTTAGCATTGAATGTTTGCTTTGATACATTCAATGGAATGGAAGTTGTTTCAATTCTTCGATTAATCGTCTTGTTGTTAGCCAAAGAAATTGAAGCTTTCGATAATGGAGATGTTGTCATATTTAGGTTCGTTGACGCACGAAAGGACATTAGAGAACGATTGATTTGTTTTGAAACTTTTTTGTTTCTGGGAGAAGCGCATTCATCAATGTAAAATCGTATGGTCTTTTCATAGGAGGCGATGCAATTTTTTTATCAGTTGATGCTGATCCGATTTCAGTAGCAACACTAACTGATTTACTTTCATTGATTTTAGTGTTTTCTTGCATACCTGATTTGTCGACATTGTTACCAAATTCAATTCCTTCTTCGTTAAGAATGGTATCAACAGGTTTTATTTGTTCAACCTTTTCATGTTGATTGTTCATTGACAAAGGTTGAGAATTTTCATCTGTGGTTGCTGGTTCTATTTCAAATGAAAATTGAGCTGTATTTTCCTGAAGCATAGGTTTAAATAAACCACCAACGTCATCAGTATCGTTATCATCTTGTGAAGAAGACGGAGATGTTTCTATCGTCTTATTTTCCATGTCTATATCCATATTGTCACTATCACTGGAATCTACAATGATCATCGTGGTTTCATGAACAGTATGATTATCTTCATCATTTTCATCGTTGATCAATTCATTTTCATTGGATTTGTTTTTCCAAAATTGAGACTTGAGACCAACTTGAGAGTTGGCTGGAGCATTTTTGTTGTTGCAAGATAAAACATCAATCTCCAATGATTTAGGTCCAACCTGGGGCCCATATTTATTTAATTTTTGGCTGGATATGACAGAAGTTCCATCAGAACGTAATTCTCTATAAGACAAACAAAAAATATAAAAATCAACAAACTACAAACATGAATAAATGTCTTACTGATATTGGAATGTCTGGGCCCAACTAACTCGACGAGAATTTCGTTTCATTGTTTTTGGAATGCCATTTTTAAGTATCTACAATAATACGAAATTATAAATTGAATTAAAAAATAAACGAAAAGACAGTAAACTAATGTTAACTTACCGATGATCGACCATTAGAACTACGGGGGATCTTGTTCTGATCATCTAAAATTTGCAATAAATCTTCTTTGTCTTGAATCATGGTTATTTTGAAATCAAAATATCAGTGAAACAATAATAAAAGACTGATTGTGAATGGGACGGCAATGTACTGAACCGACCGTTAATGTAAACGGAAGCGACAGCCCATTGACTGCTTCAACCAATCATAAAGCATGCATATGGTATGTCCTATTTGAACGGAAATATAACATTGATTCAAATTTTCAACAGTTTAATAGATATTTGATAACTTTAATTAAATCAATATCTTGTATTTATAACTGATATAAAATTTTGATAATATCAACAAGAATTTGTTGCTAATAAAGAACGATTTTGTTAATTGCATTTCCCGTTATTCGATTATGGTTAGTTCTTTCGACGTATCTCCAATTGAACTTTTGTTGACATCTTTCTGATTGATTTGAGATAATGAACGATAAACGACGTTCCCAATTTGTTCATATGGATTTGACCAACGAACCGATCCGCCAAGTGGTATGTTTCGATAATCCAATTTGAACTGATCTTCATCATTGACCGTTTTAAGTGTACAAACATTATCAATTTTCACCACTTCATCAACAATTGTTATTTCTTCTGATTCGATGACTATCTCATGCATAGATATAATCAATTCAATCTTTTCAAACGGAATAACATTTTGATCAATCAGGTAACTAAATCGTTTCAATAGCTTAGATGATATTGGACTTGGAAGTAACTTGCTTATTCTATAAAACATTCTTATCCATGTGAAAGTATGTCGTCGTTTAAATGTTCCCAAATTTCCGAACAAATCAGAAGTTTTCTGTTTTGGCTTTTCAGTATCATTAAGAGCGGAAATGGTGACGGCACGTATAATGGCCCACAACCAACAAAGACCATAATGTATGACATTTTCCATGTACTCGCCATTACATTCTTTCGAATAGCATTGCTCTAATTGACCGATAAATTGGTTGAGTAATACAATCAACATCTGGTCTGCTGGCAAAACAGTAAATATCATGTTAAGGATTCGGCTTGAGCGTCTAACCAATAAAACCTCGAAAGGTGATAGCGAAATTGACTGGATCACCGTGAACATTCCATCAAATTCTGGCACTCTCAATATTCAGAAAAATGATTTAGAAAATGTAGAAGTTTTTTTTAATAATAATATTCGTCATAATAAAAAAGTACAATTCGTTAAAATGCATTACAGGACTCGATCCACTTTAACGCCATGGTCAAACGTGAACGAATGTAAAAAAGTTCAAGAAAAAAAATATTCTTCCGTTCATTTTTTTACGAAGGAACTTGGTGATTCTCAATATGGTAAACATGTTGTCGTATTGCCAATTTCAATTGAAAAACTTTGCTTCGCACGAGACAAGATAACAATATGGAAGTCACGTTGTTGAAACCTGCACCGAACGCAAATCATAATGTCTCATTTAATTTCGATTGAGTCCATTTTGAACGTTTTGATTGAAGAATCTTCAAAACAAAGCAAACCAGCAAGCGAATCAATTTCACAACACTCTGTTCTTTATTCGCTCTATTGTAAGTTTGTCTTCATAATAGATCAATTCCGGTTTTATTGATTTATCATTATCAATTGGAGGCTTCTTTGTTGGATCGAATAACTCGATAGTTGCAGGATCAATATAAATTCCCAAACGATTCACGGCAGTATTTACAACGATTTGATAATCCTCCTTGACTTCTAGTTCTAAGCTAAATTAGTGTCCCGTAACATGTATTACGTTGTAAGATTGGTGGTACATAGACAATCAAATACATAATGAAAACTTGATGCTGTCTTACATCGATTTTTAAATCTGTTGCATCAAAGTTGAAATATCCAGAGACATATTTAACTTGCTTGTACGTTGTAAATCTGCAAAATAGTTCCAAAAAGTAACTTGTATGACCGTAACAAAGAGCTCATCGCTTTAAACCTAAAATAAGAGAAATAGTATATGAATTATTAAAGTAAAATATTTGTCGTAATAATGATTGTTCAACTATTTAATAGAATTCAGCCACAAACAATTGGTTTATCGGCAGATTTACTGGCTACGACAAGAGGTGTCAATTAAATTGGTTTCATCATATGTCTAGATTTGTTTGTTGCAAGATTGAGAGAAACTCTTACAATTATTTTTGTTTTTCATTCAATGTAGAATTAACATTCAAACGATCTGCATCTGTGAAAAAAATTAAAAATTAATGAAAACAAGTTGAAAAGTAAATAAAAATTATAATAGTTCTATATATAATTTCAGTTATATATTAAAATTATCGTTCACGAATAAATTCCGACATATGCTTGTCAATGAAAAATCATCATTGAATAAAAGTTTGCAAAATAAACACATATTTGATTGATATGGTACATACCAGACAAATTTACGCATATTTGAAAGTTTGAATTAGAAACCACGTTGTCTATCCATCTTCCTCTTGGGTTTCTTGAAAGAAAAAATTTAATAAAATCAATTAACGTGATAAAACAATAAAAATACTATTGATGAAAAAATGAAAAATTTCAGTAAAGACGATTTTCAATCATCAACATATCTGAGACTCTAGTCTAGATCTCATCATATAAGTAAATAAGATTATAGTAAAAATAAATATACTTACAGTTATGAACCGGTGCTAAAAATATACAAGTTTCTAATAGTTTCAAACGACATTTTATTGTCACAATCTGAAATTAAAGAAAAAAAAATAATTAGAAGTGAAACAATTAAACTATTCAAATTGGTTATGAATTTAAAAGATTATATCAGACAAATGCCTCGTAACTATTGCATCAAATGGAATAGTCTAGGATAAGATTAACAAATCTAAACATTCCAATGGATTTTCAGTAGCGTACGTTCATCAGGAGGATATTGGGAAAGAAGAAGACAAGGAATATACTAACCATTTAAAAACAAATTCTAGACGTTAATAAGATATTCATCTTAATCAGGTTCCAACTAAACAAATTAATAAAAAAATAAAATTAGTATAAATATAGTAAAAATTGGTTGTTGAAGCAAAAGCAGAAATCAGTTATCAAGTTTGTCATCCTTTTGTATTGAAAATTTTCAATACATCTTGACTCGTCATCTAAACTCATCATTGCTTTGGCTTATCAAACTAAAAAGAATAATAAAGTGAAAGATTATACCGATGTTGAAGTGTTCAAGAATCTTTTAGCTGAAGTGAGCACAACCATATCGCATCAAGTGAAGAAGGCAAATGAAAGGAACAGGAAAAATAGGAAAGCATGCTCGAAGACGCACATGTCGGAGTGGATATTTTAACTCAATGTATACAAATTGGTTAATGCAATATAGCCTTTTTTGGTATCAAATGACATACACTCTATGAATGTTCTTGTATTTTGTTTACCAAAGGAAATGTGAAAGGGCAAAAGTTTATTTTTATATTTATAAAAGTAACAGAATTAAAAACATAACACCAATTTTAAAATTGACATGATTGCTCACTATTTACTTCAACAAAATTCGGCAAGACTTTTTTATTATAGGGAAATTAGTTTTTTAAAATTTTGTTCATATTCTTCAAAAATAGAATCAAATTATAAAAACAATGTTAAAGGGAAAACACAAGATCAAATATCAGTTATACCACATCCATTATCAAAGCTTCGATTAGAAAAACCAGGAAGAAAAGTTAATGAAACGAAAAGAGAACGCTTATTACGAAAACAACGAATTGAATTGCAGGCTTGGAATCATCATTACTGGTCAACAAACAATTCTGAATTTAATCGTGTAAGTTATATTATTTTGGTTTATTATATAAATGATTAGCATTATTCTACAATTATAGCTAAAAAAGGAATTCGTTCAAAAAGAATTAAGTGGAAAATGTGAATCAAATGAATTATTGCAAGGAAATCAGTCACATGAAGAATTGGCATTGTTCTATAAACAATTTTTAGATGCCAATCGGAGGAAGCACATTTCCTATAATTTGTAAGATCATTTAATTATTGATCGATATTAATTCGATTTTTTACTACTCTAGCGAATGGTACAAATGGAACTTCAAAGTTTTGCTGCTAACATTGATGGTTCAAGTAGAAAGAATATTTCTTGGAAGGATTTCTAAAAACTAAAAACTACACAAGAATTGATTTTTTTGTAGCTAGATTTTAATTTTTTGTGTATGAAATACTGCTGCACATAAAGATGGTTTAAACTTATGCCCAAAAGAAATCTTACTGAAATTGTACAGATAGAAGAAATTAAACGTTAATAGTTGCACAAATGTATACACAATATAACATGCAGAAATGATATAATAAAAAAAACAATATTGAAACAGAAGAAGGACAAAATTACTGAGTATTCTCATCATCAGGATAAAGATGAAGTATTCTCGTCACGATGAAATGTTTGAGGATGGGAAACAAAAATGATAAAACATTGAAAGGAAGACCTACATGAATAGAGTTAAAAATGGAAATTGGATTGAGAAAAGTGGATGTGGCTGGTTTGCAACAATAAGTACACGATAATGACTATACTTGAACATGAATTTCAGACAAAAAAGTTTTCAATTTGAAGAGTCCAAATAAACTAAGAATTGTTTTCAGAATCACTAATAACTATCTTTTCGATACTGTCAACACTGAATGTGAAAAACCAAAGATATGCAAATTTACCTTTCTTAACTAAACGGTATAAATAGTTTGTAGATTGTTGTTAATAATTAGCATTGAACTTCATAGAATAATTAAGATTTGCTTCGATGTTAGTAAAATATTCTTGTGTTTGTATATCATGGATTTTTTCCTGTTTACATTGGTTTGAATGGAGAAATCGTTTGACCACCAACTGCAGCTGCATAGTCTCCAATCATAAGACTTTGATTTACCGGAAAGTTCATGTTATTGATGCCGGCAACATTGTTGCTTGAGCCTTGTATCGCAGAATTTGGAAAGATTGATGGTTGGCCTATAACACCTGAACCAGTGGCACTACCACCACTAGCCATGGATACTGGTGTTCCATATGCATTGGTGATTGGTAGGCCACTTCCAGGAGATGCAGTTATTCTTGACGATTGATTACTCGCATTAAGAAACGTATTCTGCATATGATTATTGATTGCAACTCCACTGATTTGAGGTTGATTCGGTGGAATTGTCAAATTGAATGCCTGCATCGTAGATTGTTGTTGCGGTTGTTGATGAGCTTGAGCTGGCGTAGCTTGTAATACTTGGCTTGCATCAAATTGAGCAGTTAAATTTACGGGCTGTTGCAATGATTGTACTCCACTATTCAGTGCTGCAATTGGAAGTCCATTGGTCAATGTTGTCCCATTTAATAAGATGCCATTGGTTGTTCCATTGGTAGCACCATTGACCATCGGTTGTTGATGAGCATTTGCAATAGCTGAGTCCAATTGTTGCCAATAATCTTCGGAAGGTGATGTAGTATTACAACCAGGAGGAGCTTGAATCGGTTGTCCCGTATACCGAAAAAATGGATTCTTCAAATCGAGCGTATTTGAGGCAAATGTTCCAGGAATATCGTCCACATTTAACTCAATTTGTACGTTATAGCTTTGTCGTTTGTTGGAAATCAAGACAACTCTTCCTGAAACGGTATGTCCACGTTGCGCAAATAATGGTTTATCAAGCAAACATCGAACCTTTAATTAAGAATAAAACGAAGGAAATAGTGTTAGGAAAAAATCATATAAAAACTGGTAAAATTTCTTACCTGATACCAATGGGTTAGTGGTTGCGTTGGAGCCGTGCTGAGCCAAATTGATTGTTGTGAACCAAAGAAGGCAACATCGAACCAGAATGCCAGCCCATGAATTTCGTCTGTTTGCATAATTTTAAACTTCAATGGAATATCAATAGTATGCAAATCATTTTCATGTGCTTTCAAAAAATCCACCGAATATTTGTTTGATTTTGCAATACAAATTCGAATATCAAATGTATCGACCACCGGCTGGTATAAGTATTCCTTCAAAGCCGCATTCCTGAGTGCATTTAAATCAACACCATGGAAGTTATGTTGAAACCAAAAGTTTGCTTTCGTTAGCTGAATATAAATGTAAAATAAAATAAAATTAGTATAAATAAAAACAAAAAAAAACATACTTGTTCGGTGTAGAGTTGAGCATCACTAAATGGGGCAATGTGAAGATCGCCTTGTGTAGGAAACATGTTCCCATTTGGGGCTAACCATTTTTTTGCATGAAGATAGGTTTCAAGCATACGTTCATTGAACAACATGTAACCCATCGGTTCTGAAATAATAATGTCAACCTGTTCCGGTAGTTGAATCTCTTCAATCTTGCCCGGAATCACCTTAATACGATCAGAGAATTTGTTTGCTTGTACTAATGTTTCAGCATGTTTAGCCATCGAACTTGCCTCAACGGCGTACACTTTTTTTGCACCAGCTTGTACAGCGAAGAATGAAAGGATACCTGATCCGGCTCCAACATCAAGCACCACTTTTCCTCGAAAATCTTCCATGTTGGAGAGGATGGCACGCTGATACGTACTGGTTCGAATAAAATCTTGCATCATATTCTGTTGTTGTGAGAGATAGCCATAAAATTGAAAATATTGTGTCGCTGATGATTCATCCGTTCGCAATGTAAATACTGACTCACGTCGACCAAGTTTAAAATCATTAATCAATTTGGAGAAGCGGCAAATATCAGATTCGGTATAATTCGATTTAGTGCCATCATATTGAAAGTGTTTTCCAAAACGAAATTGTACAGAATGGCCATCTTCATCTGTAATGATAAATGATTGCTTTCCGAATTCGGCGCATGGTGTATCTTTGTATATTTCAATCTCAAACTTAAGCAAACTTGAATTCGACGGTAATGTTTTGGACATGGCAAGACCATTGCTTCCACCATTAGGAAGTTCCCCATTTATTGATGATTCATGATGACCTTTCTCCTTTTGACAATCATTTATAGATCTAACCAATAATTTATCCGATTCGTCAATAACTTCCAATGAAAATGGAAGTTCAGAACGCTTTTTAAATGATTGAGTTTCTTCATTGTAATCAAGTAAATAAACTATTTCAAATATGAAGACATTGTTCGCTTCGGTTTGTATTCTTTTTAACCAATCGTTGGAAAACTTAGGAATAGACCAAAATAGAACGAAATAAGGATGTTGATTGTTTCGCTCTTGGTTCCTGATTTATCAATGTAATAAAATACAATTGAGTAAAATTCTATATAAATAAATAAAAACGAACACAAACCTGAGTGAATAAACAAATTAGATAGTACTTTTAGATGAGAAGTCATTCACGAAATTTTAAATTAATAGTTCAATCTTCTTTCTGAAGAACAATAAAACAAAATAATATTAATCGTAAGTTATAAGCTGGATAAATATACTTACATATCAATGTTATACTATTACAAGAAATGTCAATGTGGAAAAATAGATCACAGAGTCCTATTAGAGTGAATGAATAATTTCGTTTGGACTAATGGTTAAATGTAAAATGCGCCATTAATTTTTCAAAACGATCTAAGGGCATTTTTGCATACTGTAAATTTGAAGAATTGAAAACTGAACATCTGAAGAGACGATCTATATAATCATCATAAAATTTATTTAAGATTTGAGCAGGCCTTGGTAGAGATTGTTTGTATACGAATTTCCATAGACACTAAATTAAACCTATAAAGCACTCTATTTTTTTCGGTTTCTCAGTTACACATTGATTAGTATTGATGATCAGGATATTGCTTAAACATTGAACTGAGAATGGAACCGAGGATAACGTTAACGACAAAGATGCTATGATTCATAGTTATGATGGACGGTTTATGGTGATTGGCAACGAAGGATGATGACGAAGACTATGAAACCGAATATATCGATTACAGGACAATGAAGCGGGAAAAAAATGTGTCATATGAATGAGATGAATAGAGATGTGATCGGGCTATCCAATATATGATATAATGATACGTGTCCGCGTACATCGACGTCAACACCTAGCACGCATACCAACACACACACACACACACATACACGAGCAAAACAAAGAAGTGCAAGACAGAAAAGTCCCTAGATGATTGCCTTCTTCTTCTTCTTCTTCTTGTTCTGCTCGTATAAAGAAGAAAGCAGTGAATGCAGCCACGCTTGTTGTATGTAATGTTGCTCAAAGAGTGGTCGATAGACCTGAAAGTATTCCCTCACACATAGACATAGAGACAGACATAGACTCAACTCTCGCTCTCGTAGACAATACGTGATCTTGATGATGGGGTATGAATGGTGGAAGTAGCAGCTTGAATGAGAACGTGCATTGTGCACTTAGCGCCATTTGATCATCAACATTGCCGCCACAACTGCCACCACTAATCATAGGACCAAAGACTTTGTGTGTGTGTGTGTTTGTGCGAATGGAATGGAATGGAAGCCACCTCCACAAGAAGGGGACACCAAACTATTTTTTTCCCGTCCGGACGGATGAGACAAATGGGCACCCTCCATTCAGTACATGATCACCCGAAACACATATACACACATATTCAAGGCCACAAATATAATCAATCTTTTAATTAAACATTCCATTGTTCTCCTTCGATAAACTAGATCATCGATGCACGTTTCAATGCTTTGCTCAATGGCATCGATTATTTATAGATAGATAGATAGATCGAAAATACAATCTAATAAAAAAACATTAAACGTGAGATGTACACGTGTGAGGTTAGAACTGTATAAATGAGATCATGGTTATTGTTATTGATCATTTAGACAATTTGATTTAACCATTAGTTTAAAGAAACAACGATTATTTTTAATTATTATAGTAAAGAAGAAATGGAAGGTAAACAAATGCTTTTACAGTGATTTTGTCACAAATTCTCAATTTGAGATTTTCTTTTATCGAAGTTTTACAATATATATATATATATATATATGCATATGTGTGTATGTGTCTTTAAAATTCTTCGGGTGAGGGTAGTGGATCAATAAGGTGGGCGTGTGTATAGTGTCAATCGGATTGAATCAAGATTGGTTTCCGAATGTTGTTCGTATGCCACATATGAACCAATGGAAATAAGTTTGCATAAAATGTATTCTTATGTGGTGTGAAAGGAAAAATTTTCAATACAATATTGTGTTGCAATAATAAGAATCTTCTATTTTCTTCTTATAAATAAATAAAATCATCATTATTTATATATATATCAATTATGGCAAGGGCTTAATGAGACATGTTGATTACTCGGACCAATGTTAAATGTTTCAACAGTTTAATTCTTTCGTTGATTTGTGTTGTGTGTATGTAGGTGCCCCTATATAAGATGTACAGATAATATTTAGGTGTCAATTTGGAAATAATCTCATTAGCAAGAAAACAAAAATTCGTATTCTAGGTGTAGGGAAAACAAAGATCTGTTGTTGCAAAGTTGATTGGTGTTGAAATTGATATCTAACAACAAAAGCATCATTACAAACTTTTATTCTTTTTAAATATTCTTCTTCTCATTTCTTTTTAATTGCAGGCGCACGAGGTGGCGTCACCGGACGGCCAGAATTGAGTCCTCCATATTGATATTTGGCTTTCTTTTCTGACGGCTTCAATATCTGTACAAATCAAGAGAAAGGGGTTTAGATAAATGTACTATCAAAGAGTTATAAATAATGGTTCATATATTCACGTGACCAATTCAATATATAAAAGCATACAAGAATAATCAATTCTCAAAGTATGATGAACGCCCAAAAGTTGACATTTACAAAACCGTCACTAATGAAAGAATTTGAAACAAAACAACTAAACAGAATAACTTTTTAAAAGCATCTGGGTAGAATCTCAACAATAGATAGACTTTGACACAAATGAAAGAAGATACAAAGCTTAATTAATGAATGTCAATAACATTAAAACAAAGTTCAAACAACAATAGATTCAATTAGCTGATATTTGAAGATGAATGCACTTTTAGAATGAACGAACGAAATTATCTTTGCAACAAAAACAGGGATTAGGTAAAAAGATATATATTTCAATCATCATTGAATTCACTTTTAAACTTGCTATTATTTGTGACCTGAAATTATGATAAGAAACATTAATCATTAGTTTGTATAAGCTTTAAATAAAAACATTTCCACAAAACAACGCAAGTTATTCTGATTCGCCATTCAACTATATAGACAAACTACGTAAACATCCTACTTCCTATCTGGAACAACCATTTTCAATCAGAAATACGTCAATGCAATTTGCCCAACGGAAATTTGCACATCAAGCAATCGATGTTACCATAAATAGATTAATGGTAATAGAAGGGGGCGTATGATGGTGCATTATACTATGCTAAATAAATAGAATCTTTCATAGATTTAGGCAAAATCACAACACACGAGATCTGGCAAAATTAACCAGGCCATATTTATTATGGCAATAATATCAACAAATCAATGATAAATGAATGCATTGAATGATTCAATTGATTGTTCATGGTACAGTAAAATTCCTTTGGTTAACCTTTCCTGACCGAATGTAACTCATTGAGAATGAAGTCATTCGTGGAATAAATTTACTAAGAAGACAGAAAAACGAAAAAAAAAACAGATCGAAACTTACTTGAAACGAACACATGAGCGTCTCGTCGACCGACATCATTCCGCCAGCATTATCAAATTCACCACAGTAGTTTGGTGCCGAGAAGAGTGTAACCAATTGCCGTTTAGCAAAGAACTCATAACCATCTTCAACCACTTGATGAGCACGGCAAATAAGATCGAGATCGTGCCTATGAAGAAATTTGGTCACGACATCAGCTCCAAAGGTAAACGAAACGCCGCGATCATTCTCTCCCCATCCTTGAACGTCCTTGTCTGGATCGGACCACAATAGATCACACAACAAACCGGTATCTGGTACATCAGTTGGTCGCATAATACGACGAATTTGTTCCATCGAATGAAGATCTGGTGACAAGCCTAAATACAAACGAAACAAGAAAGAATTGTAATTTTTTTGTAACAAATTGGCTAAATAGATATAGTACCTCCATGACAGCAAAATATCTTCTCATCAATGATAGCAGCAATAGGAAGACAATTAAAACAATCGGTAAAGGTCTTCCAAAGTTTGATATTATATCTTCGTTTGCCTATATAAAACATACAAGTTAAAAATGATAATAAAGTTACAATATAAAACCAAAACCAAAATCAAAAACTTACATTCATCATAGAAACCATATATACGATTAATGCTAGCACACTCGTGATTTCCTCGAAGTAAGAAAAAATTCTCGGGATACTTTATCTTGTATGCAAGGAGTAGGCAGATCGTCTCCAATGATTGCTTTCCACGATCCACATAATCTCCAAGGAAAAGATAATTTGCTTCAGGTGGAAAGCCTCCATATTCGAATAAACGAAGCAAGTCTGTATATTGACCATGAATGTCACCTTAATTAAAAACAAATGAAAGAATGGTCAATTTTAAAAGAATCTCAACGCAGATGTTTAAAACGTACCACAAATTTTCAATGGAGCTTCCAATTCTAGTAAGATAGGCTGAGAAAGAAAGATTTCCCGAGATTTGAGACATAATGCTCGTACTTCAGCTTCAGCTAATTGAACTGCTTTTCCCGGACGACATCCACGAACTGAAAAATAATAATAAATTTTCAATTAAACTTATTTTTGGAGATTGATCGTAAAGTTTGCATACACTAAATGTAAAGACTTTTTTTTGAACAATATTATCTATCGGAATTTGACAGTTATATCACATGGTGGGTTTATTGCCAATAAAACTAGATTCGATCACCCATTGATTGATATTATACTAATAACAACGTCAATAAACAAAATTTGCCTATGATTATGATTTAGTGTATCAAACTGATAAGTTTAAGAACCTGATGGTAGGCTTAATAAGAAAGGAAATAAGCTAAGATAAAGTTAATTCACATGGAAGTTATCATCAAGCCCCCATATTAAGCATATGATCTAGTGTTGCAATCATCATCACCATCATCGTCAAGTAATATGGCAATTGATGCCAAAACGTATTGGCAGCTAAAAGATAGCAACAATTATGATGAATCAAATTGTAAAACACTTGTAAATGTGACCATCAGAAGAATCAACCATGAATGATTAACACAAAAAGGCTCATTGTTAATATTAGCGGTTCACAAAACTATACAAGTTGACAAGAAACACTGGTCTTAGAAGAAACAATAACATTATAAAGGGGGAAAGGTCATAAAATAGATCATCTTAGGCTTACGATAACCCGGTACCAATAAAACACACCCTATACAAATGTACCTATTCAAGTTTAGATTAGTGCATAAAAAAAATACACAAGGTCTAATTATGAAGCGCAATAAGATTTTCCAAATAAAAATATATAATAAAAAATAAAATACTTCTCAAACTACCAAATTGTATAGTGGAATACACAATTCGGCTTGAAAAGGTGGAAAAACTCGACTGATTGCTCCGTCATTATGCCGATGACTGTACCAGATAGACACTAGATGAAATGCGAAACTGGTAACACACATGCTCTCATATAAGCCATAGGCTTAATTTTACTAAATGCCAATGGAGCAAACCTTTTTTTGTGCAATGTAACGATATGCCTCGTGAAAGCTATGAAATAAATAAAGTGTTTGTACAGAATGTACAAAAAAGTGTAAATAGTTCAAATACAATAATAATACAAGTAAATAAACAATCTAGGCTAATTCAATATGATTCCTTTCGTATATTTTTAAAACATGAAATGGTTTCTAACAAAACAAAAATAGTTCATGTTAAATGAATCATGAAAAACAAAGTCCACTTTAATGAAAATTGTAAAAAAAAGAACGGACTTACCTTCTAACAAACGTGAAATAATACTATCTATGTTTAATGGTTCTGCCATTTTATTGTTGTTTGTTGTCGTTGAAAAATTTTGATTTGCTGTTTGTTATGAGATGAGTATAATTGATCGATTTGATGATAAATTTAGTTGAAATTCGGCAATATTGTTAAATGCTTAAATGTTTAAAAGTTCAGCCAATTAATTATGTTTATGTTGTGACATAAACTATGCGTTTAAAGGAAAAAAAATAAATTATAGTAGAAATAAATAGCCCGCGATATATTGACATATACCAGAAATTAAAATCCATTTGAAAATCCAGTTGTGTCGCCCATATATTTGATTATTTGAGCATGGAAAAATAGTGTACAGATGATGATGATGATGATTTTTTATGTTCATATACATTCGATGAAAAAAGCATAATTTTGATTGAAGGGAAGAAAAAAAACAAGATAAGTTAGTAAATGTGAAACTATTTATGAATGAATGAAAGTTTGATTGATAACATTAAATGAAAACGGCACTGTTTCAAGGGGTCTCATCATCATCATCAACAACAAATAAAAGATGAGAACGATTTAGTGAAAATCAACTCCATCCAATCGCAATCACATCACAACTAAAGCTGTCTTCAGCCTCAATCGTCATCATCAACAAATATATAAAATGAAACTGGGGAAATACACACAGACACATACACAACCATAAAATTGGTCTTCATTGTTATGGGTAACTGACCTAATATTGTCATAAGAAAGGATATCTTAAAAGCAAACAAAATGAAAACATACCAATTGATAAAGATGTGAGGTTATGCTTCAAGAAATGATGACGATCGACGGAAGGTAAGAATAGTAGCTTGAATCAGTAGTCTGTTTTATTATGCCCAAAATGGGTTTAAGATGATAGTAGAAAATGGATGGAAGACACAAATTCGTGTATATAAGAAACAAGAATGTACTTCGTACACTCACACACACACACACAAACACGAACACAAATACACGCCACACAAGACAAGGATATGATTTCAATTCGGGTACTGTAAGTTTGTGTGTGTGTAGACCACCAGTGATAAACGGTGACACAAACTCTCGGCAACAAACAGACTTTTAGCTTTGCTGGCTACGGCAAACGACGTTATTCGTTAAAAAGCTAAAAACACCGGAGGAGCCAAAGCAAGCAACCACACCATGAAAAAAAAGCGTAAAGTTAGGAATCAACTTGGCTTGGTCTCGATCGAGTTTAGTGTGTATGAGTTTGAGATGGCTGAATGGATGGATGGATGAAGAGACAGGATGAGAGATAGATCGAGGGAGTAGAAGTGGCAACCGTTGGCTTGGATGGCCCGGCACAATGGAAGTGGCCAATTAGGATAACGATTTTTTTTCACCTAAGCACAACTTGATGCCACATTGGAAAGAAGAAGCAATTGAAAATGTTCATGTCCATGCAAACACATACATACACAAACAGAGATACATAGAGGCTGGAAAGGGAAATGAGCAAGCTATAGTTTTGTGATCGAGCAAGGCAATATCACACACTCAACGGCCACGGCACACAAAATGGCGCTCATTCGTTCGTGCAGGCGTGGTTTGGCGTGTCCGTACAATCTGCGCCGTACAAACTGAATGGACTGTCATTGTACAAACTGACGAATCGTGCAATCGTATGGCGCCACATATCGGCGACCGATTACCAGATTTATACATATACATTTACACCCTAAATTGTATAAAACTAAAAAACAACAAGAAAAAAACGTAACAAAGAATGGGGAAGCCAATTGCAATGTTTGTAAACTGTACGCCGTCGCTGATGAACATGACGTCATCGTGACGAACCATTTTTTCGTATAAAGTCGTTCCACCCTCTTCTAATATACGGTTGTCCAATTTTTTTTTCATTTTGGAACATTCTTCTGCTATCAGAATGGTCAGTTTTGTGTTACCCATTAAATAAAAAAGAAAGAGAATTCTCCATTCAATGTATCGCCCTTATTCGAATTGTATCATTGATCAAATGGTTATTCAAACCATGTCGATTAAAGAAACTATTCTAGTAAATTGGATTTTGCTTTTTTGGCGGTTTTGGAACAATTGCTCTTTTTTTGGTTACAAATGTACTATTAGGGTTCTGTATTGGGACAGTCCAGATTAGTTGTATGCATTGTTTGGTTGACGTCATCACCCATTACCACACCATGAACTACTTCTATTCATTCAATCTCGTTGTCTTGTACAAATGGTCAGCTTGAGCCCGGATTTTTTTATCATTGTGTATATAATAGCATACATGCAATATAACTTGAAATCAACTCTATACATGTACGTCAACGATGATCTATTTTCATATTATCACGAATTACATGGTTCCTATAAATAAATATATATAATATTCTTAGCAAATAGTCTCCAAAGAATTTTCGGTTAATCTTACAATGCAAATATTATAAGCCTTATGTACATATGCACTATAAGGGCCATATTGTACTCAAATGTTGTCCCACTAAAGGGTCATTTTGATTATACATCCTTATGTAAACTATACACTTCCGATAGGCTATTGATTGCAACTTTATATAAACGAAATTGTCCTTAAGTCGAATTTGTTGAAAAAAGATCGATCGAATGATGTATTTTGAATCCGCCTCTATAAGTCTTGCTATTATACTGAGAAGAGTAAAGAGGATGTTTGTTGAGATACGATGTATATATATGCAAATATATATAAACAAAAATAGTAAATCAATAATATGCAAGTGCAAGTTTCTTTAGCTTTTTTCCAAAATAGTGCGATAATACAATATTATTGAAATTGTTTCCTTTGTTTCGTAGTTGAAGAACATTCTTCATTATTAAGATAGTTGCACACATGACAACCTGCATATAATACTGCAAAAAGGAGTGATATTGAATATGGATCAAAGAATAGTTTTTGAATTATGATCCATGTCGATTCGTAATTGGATAAGAAAAGAATATTTGATAAATAAGCTGCCGCAAGATATGGCGAACCGATTATTGCTTCTAATCTAGACATAATGGATCGTACAAAATTATTTGATGACTGAAATTAAAAATAGAAATTATATAAAAATACATCACAATATAATAAATTAAATACCTCAATATTTTTTAAGAAACTTTGTTTTCTTATAATTGAGCAAAGTGTTTCAAAATTTAACAAGAGGAAGTTGACGATAACCCAAATAATTATCGAAAATGATTCAGCTTGTTCATGCCAAACGGCAATTATACCAAAGCAAACAGCCGAAGCCATAAATCGCCGAATTGGGTTACGGTGATTTCCTGTATCTCCTGTGATTGGTCGATAAAAATATTTAACCAAAAATCGATATAGTCCCTGGTCAAATTTCCTCCAAAGATATGATGTCTTCGACATATGAGCAATGCAACGAGGTGCTTCGGCAATCATGTGTTGATCAAAGCCATCGAGTCGTGAAATGGAACCAGATATTCCATATAAAATTAAATATTTGATATAAAACGTTAACATCAGTGAAAAACCAAATCCGGCAATTGACCATTGATCCAATTGAAGTAGAATGTTTGGATAGTTAAGTAGGGCTGATGAATATACATAGTATTTGAGAAAATTTTCAAGAAAATAAGCCCAAAATATGTATCTTCCAATTGAAAGTAGATAAGTTGTTTGGTTGATCGTGGAAGAGCCATTTTGAAGTTTTGATAATGAATTGTGGAAATCAGTAAAATGAAAAATGGGACCAAAAAGAAATACAGGAAAGTAGAGTAAATATGCCAAACGATATATAAATAATGTTGACATCTTATTCGTCTTTTCTATTGTTGTACAATCGATAGCAGAACTAAGAAGCTTTGCATTTAACCAAGAAAGGGAAAGGTTGATTGAAAAGTTGATTTCAACATCATCAGGAATGGCGTGATACATGTTGTTGAAGAAAATAGAAATGATGAAGAATAGATAATGATTTGCATTCTTGTGTTTTTTAAATAGCGATGGAAATTTGGAAATGAATGTTGAGATCAATATGTTAATGTAAATTAATATCACAGGATATGGACCAAGTTGAAACCAAAGACAAAACGTAGAGTAGAATATTATAAACAACGTAAGATTCTGTGAAATAGTGATAAAAATATTAGTTTAATAACAGTCTTAATTAAAAATTGAAACCTTTGGAGAAATTTTTCGCATTATCCAAAATCCAGTACAATGACCAAAAAGAAAAATTGCTTTATTTCCAAGGAAATAATTTTTTGCAACATTCCATTCAAGATCAGTTATATCATGTGGTTGGTTGCAAGTCCAAGTTGTAATGTATCTTTGAAACCAATTTTCACACTTAACTTCAAAGTCTCCTTCATAATTTAATAAAATTTGTCCCAAATGATCTAAAAAAAAATTTAAAATTAATAATCAAAGATTTGTTTTTGTCAAATGCAAATTATTGCCAGTTTACATTGAGAAATTGATTGGTAAAAACGTATCAACGAATATAATTGACAAGAGATAAAGATAATTGAAAATAAACCCAATTCCACGAGGTATATCATCATGTCGCTACGCAATGCATGTGGCGGCAAAATAAACAACTGGATCAATTAAATGTAGACTAGCAATGGTCGATACTATCGATTGGGGCTCATACTATTTTTCGATAGTGTAAACAAATACTTTGCCCGGTTCCATATTCATATTCATATTCACCATTCATGGAACTTGAATAGATCATTCATAAACAAGTCACTTGCACTATATATTTCTGGGAATTCCTATTTTGGAAAAACTTCTCGATTGAATGTTAAAAACCTATTTCAATATTACTTGTACCAACAAAGATCTAACTATATAAACAATTGAATCATAACTTATATAACAAATGGCAGTTTCAAATGAAAGGTTATTTCAATGGATTTCAGAAACTTGTTCAACCGAATTTGATCGTGCAAAGAAGTTAATTTCAACAAAAAAGATTCAATAGATTTAAAAAATGATGAAACAGTATATAAAGCGGCCGAAATTCTTGAAAATTTGTTAGAAGAATTCAATACCATGATATCGGAAGATAATTCAAATTATCGTTGTCTATTGGTGATGCTATTTCTTCATTATAATTTAGTTTCAATATATGATAAGATTAATTATTCTTCTGCAGTTGAACGTCACGTACGGAGTTGTATTGAGGTGATAAGAACTAAATTGGGAATTTACTTTTTGGTTGACGATTATAATAGTAATGACGAATTGACCAATATCATTAATGGCGAATCCAATATACCCAGTTCTGTTGTATTTCTATTCATTAAATTATACAACATTCTTGGTTTTCGAAAAATACAAAATGGCAACCTTGTTGGTTCTTTACCATTCTTAACAGAAGCCGAACAAATTTATCATAATTGGTAAGATCTACATGATATCATTTTATATCATATCAAACTTTATTTTTACATCTCTTTCATAGGAAGAATAACAAAAACCGGCATAAGCCGATACAATGCGAACAATTGTTTCAAATGGATCCTAAGGTTTGGAGTTTGACCGAAGTTGAAGCTTTTCAAAAACAACCACCTTCAGAAAATGACTACACTCTAATGGAACAGGATCATATCTATACATTATATTATTTCGCACAAGTATATCAAAATTTGGGAAACAGTTCAGATTCGGCTAATTATTGTCATAGTACACTTCGACTGCAATACAAGTATCTACAGGGTGACAAAGTCGATCATGAATTTCCCTATGTTGATCACATTGATTGGGCATTAAATAGTGCAAAATTGTCTCAATACTTTAGTGCTAATGAAGATTACGATACAGCACGCCATTTGATGTGTTGTGCTCGTAAAGTATTGTTGGATTCACACATAAAATATCAAACCTTACATGAAGAAAGATGGAAAAAGGCTGGCGCTGATTTAGATCGAATTGAAGTCAAGTATTGTTTAACAATACTTATTGAATCGAATAAATTAATGCAAAATGATAAACTGAAACTTAATCCTTACGCAGAATATCAATTCAAGTATGTTTAAATTCAATGATTGACATTTGTTAAATAATCAATTCCTATCATTTTAGAGCTTACCTTTTGGATGATCCGCAAATTGCTGAGGATGAACTTGAATTACCCAAATTTCCGGTAAAAAATAATCATATGGCAAGGAGTACCGTGAAATACGCATTGGACAAAATTGAATCAGCAAAAAAAATTTATACCATCAATGATCAAGCTAGTCAGTATGCTGAATGTATATTTGATAATTCTGCAATCTATGATGCAGCAATTCTGTTTGAAGAAGAAAAAACAATTTGTTGCAAGATGAATAAGCGTCGTATCGATATGTTTGAAGGACTGTTAAGTGAACTTAATCCACAATATTTTCAATCAATTTGCCGTAAGATTCATTTTGAAATAGGTGAAATTTATATACGACAGATATCCTTAAAACGTACCACACATGAATGGGAAGTCAAGGTTGTTCCAGATGACAAGGATAAAGCGGAAAAGGTTCTGTCAGAAATGCGTAAACAGAATCAATTGGTAACTCAAGCTTTTAATCACTTATATCGATTCATATCAAGTTTTGAAGCTTTCAATTCTCCAATCAAGAATTTTGCCCTCAATGTTCACCATCCATTGCCACCGTTAAAAGAGATCGAACTTTTAAAAATGCCGTCTCGAATCAAACTGACAGATGAAAGTGAAGAAGAATTTTATCTTGAACAAATTTTCAATGCATATGTTGCACTTGCCGGCATTTTTCGTCAAGAAGTAACCACTTCAGCCAATGTTCTAGTACGTAATTGGTATAAATCGAAAAAGTATTGTATCGAACTTCGAGATTATCTTCTACGTAACCCGGATCAGAAAGATAAATACTTCAGTGTATATCATGATCAATTTGAACAGTTGTTAAAGATGGTGGAGATGCTTCCAATGGCTATTGAAAGTTTAATTTGCAATGAAACTTGAGATAAACATTTATTACAATAGCAAATATCATTGTATACATTCATAAACTTCGTTCCTTGTTGCTATTGATGTTTGTGATTGAGATTGTTTTGGTGGTCATCTTAATGTGTTTTATGTGTGGTTTGGTGATGTTCTTTTGTTTATTTTTGTATAATAAAGGGAAACGAAGAATTGCTCACAATTGAACGGTATGTATCATCACATACAACACACACACACACACACGCACCTATCGTATATGCGTACACTTACACTTAACACGAACAATTAATTCAATCGAGTCAATTTTATATTTGATTGCAGAACGTTCGAGAGCAATGAGACGGCGAAAATTAATATTATGAAGGTGTTTTGTATTGTGATATTGAGGGCAAGGGATTTATGGGTAAATTCGTTCGGATCAATCGATTTCCAGTTGAAAGCCTGTAAATCTTTTGTTAAATTTTTAACATAAATTAAAACTAATAAAGATGAAATTATTGGTATGAATGACATCATTGCATAAAAGCTTAATGCCGCCACACCCACACACATTAAATGACATGAGAAATAAAAGTATAATATACACAAGGAAATTAAAAAAAACTATAAACCTAGTGAAGACAAATATCAATGTGTTGTGTGTGTGTGTGTGTGTGTTTTAGTGCTGGGCATTGTTTGAGTTCAATTTCATTTTACATATTTTGGTTGTTGGATAAATAAATTGCTAACTTTTGGAGAACATTTTAGAAGGATATTCAAGATGGTGAAAATGATTCAAGAAAAAGGTTAAATCTTTTACTTGAGGCATAATGAAACAAGTTCGTCACCATTGATTTATGTTTAATGTTTGTGTGGTGTGTGTGTGTGTGTATTAATGTGAGGGAAAAGTTTGCGGTGATACAATGAGGCTAAAGATTTTTGACAGTGAGAAAACAAAGGAAACCTTGCAAACTTGAAGCCGATTCCAATGGTACAGGTTCAAGTGTATGATTTAAACACATTTTGATGTTATGAAACTTTTGACTAATCTTTTTGTTGTTGCATTTAAATTTTAGATGTCGCCCGCCGAAAGATAGACTTGTCGATTGAATTGTTTTTTGCTTTTGTTTTTTGGATGGCATTGTATCGTATGGTGCCAACATCACATTGCATACTTTCGTGTCCATTCACGTGCTAATTCGTTATATTTATCTCGATCTGTCTTGTAGATACGTGCAATTTCCGGTACCAAAGGATCGTCTGGATTCGGATCGCAAAGAAGCGAACAAATTGAAAGCAGTACTTTGCTAATTGTCAACGCCGGTGACCATTGTGATCGCAATATGTCCAAACATATGCTACCATTGCTGTTTATGTTCGGATGATATATACGCGTGGTGAACGATACTTTAGGCGGTTTGAACGGATAATCGGTCGGAAAATGTATCGTAAGAAAGAATACACCACCCTGATAGGGCGAATCCGGCGGTCCCATTATGGTCGCTTGCCAATGAAACAGATCATCACCCACTGGACCAGCTGAACATTGTGCTGGAGGATCACGTTTCAAATCTTCCAATTCTTTCCTGATTCTTTTCAAAGCCATTTATAAGGCTATTGTAATTGTTCGGATTTGTTTATATAAACTTTGGAAACCGGGCGTATTTGTAATCACTTTAAATTCCTTCTTTCACATAGAAACGTGATCAGACTAATTGAATATCTGTAATTACAAACGAACAAAAAAAAGAATCAAAGATTAATATTTAAAGTTTAATGGAACATAATTATTAAACGAAAAATAACATAAATGAAAATAAATGTGTTCAAAAAACGACTAAAGTAAAGAAGTATAAAATGGGGCACACAAAATCATCAACTTGATCTATCTACAAGAATCATACACGAAGCCTCTCAGTCCTGGTTTATGCCAAACAAACGAGAACGTGAGCCAAGAAGAAGAAGAAACAAAAAGACGACAAGAAAGGCTCGGAGGCGACGAAAAAGCTCATACTCAAACTTACACAATTGAGCATAGTAAATAGGTATCACTACACCAAACGAGCACCACATATACATAGAGCGACACATTAGGGAACGAGGATCTGCGGTGTGCTTCTGTCCGTCTGACTCGATGGTGGCTCAGTACATTTCAATCCGCCTCTATGTAGTGTAGATGCTGATGTAGCCGATGTAGAAATACAGGCGGCTCACTCAAGCAGATACCGACAAATAGAAACAGAATAGAGGGCAATTGATGAATCAATTCATCGAACTGAGGTATGGGGTTGACCTCAACACCACCATTATATCAATGAATGAATCATGAATAGACAATTCCATATAGATATGAGAATGCTTTGAGATGAATAGTACATTTTAAATAATTTTCAATGGTCAAGTCGCACACAAACATTCGGACATGTAAATTTTGCACACACACACACACACACACACAAAACACACACAAAGAATGTACACTGACACAGCAAAGGCGTTGGTGAATGAATGGCGAATAATAACTCTTTATACATTTTATATACATAATACCTTACTTTTTGACAATCTTCGTCTACCGAATGTGCTTATATATATTTTGTGTGAATATTTTCGATCAATTGGTGTTTTTTCCAAGTATAATTCGGCTCTTGTTTCTGTATGGTTTTAATAATGGAAAGTGTATTCTCCCAAGTGGGAATGAGTGGATCGAATTTGGGTAATATGTTGTAAACGAAGATGATGGAATCAAACGTGTACTATAGGTGACGATAGCAAATTCAATCGGATCGTGTAAGGCAACGACGACGATGATACGATGAGAACAAGGTGTTTTGTTGTATGGTAAGAGGAGAGAGCAAGAGCAAGAACGGCCAAGCCAGAAGATACTCGACAATGGACGAGTGAGAACGAGTGAGACCAGACCAAGACCAATGAGTGGAGTTGAGGTAGTGGGCTATTGCGTGTGTGAATAGCTCGTTCGAGCCGATGACGTGCTTGCCGATGCCTATGCCTTTCTATACACTCAATTGCATACAATGTAATGCCTGCTTGCCGTTGTCGCCGCCGCCGCCGCACCATCAATAACATTCTTATAGCCGGTCGGGGTCGTCACGAGAGGTCGTAACCAATTTATTTAAAAACTATGGGCCATACTACACATTTAATGACCACATTTTGTGTATGCGTGCAGTATATGAATGCACCATTTACGTTAAACTTTTATATCAATTGCCCGCGATAAGTTTCAACATACCGGATATATCACCAAAATTTGTGGATTACTTCGAAACCATTAGATCAACCTCTTGTAATATAATTGGATTTTCAATTATTATAATTCTAAACTTAATTCTTGTTATAGGTTTTGTTATCTCGTTCATTGGAATAATTAAGTTCGGTATTCACGTTGCTGTTTCAGTCATGATTTCACAACCAGATATTCGATTTGCATGCAACCATATGTTTGATGTTGGAGTGGTATCACGTTGAACATCGCGACGTCTCTCTCACTTTTCTCCTTTTCTTCCGAATTCGACAAGCAATGATGACTACTATTGCACCGGCATCACTCAATGTCGCTAACACGACAATATCCTTCTCTTTCAGTTTCTAGACGATTCTAAACGGAACTTTTTGTAGAAAGTCATTGCATTGAGCATTCCAACATTGAACATTATTGTGTTACCAATTTATTGCCTACATTCATGATGATGTTCATCAAATGGTTATATTGAAAATTGATGATCATCATAATGGAAAGGAGGAAGGAGAAGTCGAATGGTTGATGGTAGTGAACAAGTGAGCAATCTCAAAACTGAAATACTATGCTCACGTGGGTTGATTGAACGGAACAAAGCAAAGGTACACACACGCATACAATCTGACCGGCTGAATACTATAATAAATAAATTGAGTAACTCGTTTCTTCAAATTCACATCTTTGCGTGGCATGAGGGAACATTGCCACCAACATAAAACCAACAAAAAAGCAGTTACCCAACTAACGATTCTAGCAAAATCGCACCTACATGTGTTTGTGGAAAAAAATCATAAATTATGGTGAAAAGAAACAAATATCTAGAAAATTATAGATAGATAAGGTGATATTTGTTTCAATTATCATTCAATCAAGTATCTCGATAAAATATGTGACATTGAACTTTACCATTTCTTTTTCGATTAAAATTGGTAAATTATGAAAGCAATTGATCAATTAATCAACAATTTAACCTTCTTTTTTTCTACCCTATAAATAATTATAGGACAAATTGGAAGAATATTCCTATAAAGCTAATTATAGTTTCAATTATGTTGTGAAATCAATCGATTGGAAATAAAGTCATAATTTTGCAACTAGAAGTTTGGTTAACAACAAAAACATTAAAATTCTTACCTTAATCAGTTCAATTATTTTCAATTCTGTTGAAAAGTTAAGTAAAGTAAAAATAGTATATTGTTATATTAATATATTGATTAACCCTTATTTCATATAGATATGAACCAACCTTATGAAAATTAGAATCAACGGGATGAGTAGATTCCAGATCACAGTCAATTGAACAATAAACATATGTGTGCAATGAATGGATGGACCAATTTCACTTGATGATGATGATGGTGTTCAATGTTTCACAATTATTATGCAGAAAAATAATCGAGAAAAGAAGTCAAGTTGTTATCATTCGTCTGGGTACTCCGATACAATGTGTTTATATATAATGTATTGAGCAAAGCGACTATGATGTCACGAATCATTATGGCAAGTTGCAAACAGTGGAGTTGGATCATGTAGCTGTTGGGCGCCATGGTAGTGGCGCCTTTTGGTGGAGGCGATGGTATTAAAACTAATTATAAATAGAGCCTACCATAGGCCAAAATGGATTCGATTTCATCCTTAATATGAATTTGACGCCGACTCGGTTCAAAACGGTAGTTGGCCGCGTTACGGATCAAATTGTAATTGATTGAGATTAAAAACATTTTGATTTGGTTCATTCTGATACAAGATAATGTAATAACTATGATCTTACCATAGAATTGCATCATACAATAATGGCTACTACATTGGTTCCATCTTTCGAATGATAAATAAAATGCTTTCACACAAATTGTTGGCAGAATAATGGTCTAATGAATAATCTGTTCCAAAATTGTCCATAGACACGTTTCTTTGGGATAATCATTGTCAACCAAACAGACCAGATAATAGGTATCATGAATATGTTTGATCATTTGATATGAATTACTTTCTTTGGAATAGAGTTTACCCCATTTGGAGAACCATAGGTCGAATGCTTCATCTTTCCAAACTTGAAAGCTGACTGAGTCGACAATTGTTGGTTGAATGATCTCCTTTCCGGGAAAGACGCCCCACGTAACGGCATTGGTTTGTCCATCCTCCAAACAATTCGATTCATAGTAATCGCCACGTTGATTCGTTATCAAATAGTTTACGCGTGGATCATAACCTTCCAATATTCGCAATAGTTCATGTGCCATTTGTTCATTGATGAAGAATTCCAAATATGCCTAACATAAATAGAAAACATTAATTGAATTGTTCAATATTGGAAAAGATTTGATTACCTTTTGATAGACATAACCATCGGGTGAGCCCCAACCAAAAATGGGATCTGATGAACCGACGCCATTCACATTCGGTTGAGAATTGATCGTCAAAATTCCTTTACTATTGAAATAGGCCAATCGGTCAATGATTATTCCTGTCTCCTCACGTAAACTGGAATCGTTCCATGGAATCGAATCGACACAAATTCCATGTCGGTTAGGATTTCCCGTTAGATAGCAATGGAATATTTCCCATACATTCTCCTCTGCATTGATCTCTAAACCCCATTGTTTCAACAAAACTTCTTTCTTCTTTTTTGGTTCCAAAAACATGTAATAATCGTTTAATGAACCAAATGCTGGTGAATCGATATGTCCCCAACGACCGTTCGGAAATTCATCCCATGTATTGGTACGGCAGACGTAGGATTTAGGTCTCGCTGACCAAAAGATTGGTCGAACCGTTTCGTTACATCGACGATAGTTGGCCGATGTTGACCATGGCAGTGGTTTCATTGGTGTTGTAACGGCAAGATTCAACGCCTTTACAATGGATACTGTTGCTTGTTGTCGATTTAATGTATAGAAATGAATTCCCGGTGTGATGCCAGCCAATAATATCTCACGACACAATTGAATCGTCCAATCGATACCATAATTTCGTATCGCTTCATCATTATTCTTGATTGGATGTAGATCATGTATTATCTGTTCTGGAATGGTTAACTTCGAAATTTTGGTAATCTTCTCCAATGAATCATAACTTTGTATCGGTAAAATGCCGGGCAATATTGGTACGGTGATTCCCACATTCCTACAATCGGAAACAAATTGAAAGAACACTTTACTTTCGAAAAATAGTTGAGTAATGATGAAATCGGCTCCAGCATCGACCTTCTCCTTGAGATGTAATAGATCCGATTCTTTACTTTCCGATTCCGGATGAGTGGTTGGATAACCGGCGACTGCAATCGTAAAATAATCTCCAAACATTTCTTTAGTGAATCGAATAAGATCAATGGCATAATGAAAGTCACAATTTTCATCGTCGTCCTTTGAATTCTTATCACCACGAAGTGCAAGAATATTTCTGATTCCCAACGATTTTGCACGTTCTAAACATCGAGCCAATTTGTCACGTTTCATTCCAATACATGTTATATGAAGCATTGTGTTGAGGCAACAATAATTTAATGCAATTCCGGCAATGGTAATGCTAGAAGTTGGCGAATCACCCGCAGGATTTCCGGCCTCATGCCAAGTTATGTCGGCAAAGAGTGGTCCCAATTGACGAAAGTTTTCCAAACGACTAATAAGATTGTTAGCACCGCCAGCCGTTTTTGGTGGAAAGAATTCCACTGAAAAGAATGGTGCATCATTCGATTCACATCGTTTTAAAATTTTCTTTGATAATGGAACATAACTTGATTCAATACAATCGTTTTGGTTGGATATTTTGCGTTGTGGCATCTTGCATGGACTTTGTTCAATGCCTTGTTCAATCCAATGGAAAAATGTAAAGTCGAATGGCCGTTGGATGCCATTATTTATTGAATTTCTTCTCATTTAATCCCCCACATATCGAATTGAAGCGATATTGAAGAAAGAAGAGGATAGATTGTACCAATAATCATTGATGATTGGTTACTTGGATGTCAAACAATCGAAGAGATCGAAAAACTTTGCACAAGTGTAAGCGTGCATTTGATAGTTTTGATGTTGAAGTGATTTTTGTGAATTTATAAATAGTTGAGCAAATAATGAATATACTTAAAACCATAATATAATGTTGAATAGATAACTTCATGGTAATATCTTATCATCATGGTTAATAATTTGATTATTACATTATACTTGAAAATTTTTAATTGAGGTGGGAAGCTTGGACATTGGTACCCAAAATGTAATTGACAATTCGATAACAATTACTTGATACCACACAAGTTGTCAATTAAGAGATGTTGATTTGTATATGTTACATGTTCACACCATATTTTTGTAATTTAATCTTCATCAATTTTGAATTCGCTAATAAGTGGTAAAGTGGTGAAATGAGGTTGATGATAATGAAAGCTATTAACACGTAGCATAAGGATCAAAAAGTACGTTCGAACCAAGGGCTTCTTCAATCATACAAAATGCCAATATTGCTAATTGATATCAAATCAAAAGTTGCCGCATTTTTTTCCAATATATCAAATCGAATGAACCAATTAAACATGAAACAGAATTTTCGAACACAATTTTCACCATTTTTGATAAATAGTTGACCAATTCAAACATATAGTTAGATCTTGTTTTTGTGAAACATTTGAAGCATGCAATCGTCACCTAAATCAAGTCCACACGTAACTCAAACGGCATCGCAAGAATCGTTGAGTTCAAGAAAATCGTTGGTCTCACGTGATTTTGCATTACCAAACATTGTTTCATGGCCCTCATTTTTGAAGGAAACATTGATTCACATTAAATCTAACCAAGCAAATTCGATTCGTGGAAAATCTTCATCCATTCTTCAAAATAAAAATTGTAATTCAAGCCAATAAACCAAATAGTTCGAACAATCACATAAAAAATGCTTGACCAGATAGTTCTGGCGGTAATTCTTTACACATATAACAAATTGTATTCCGAATTCGTTGACTTTCTTGTTCAAGATTCTGTATAATTAAAAAAAAGTTAATAAAACACATGAAAATGAAACTAAAAAATACTTACATTACTATTGGCAAGAATAAAATAAAAGTTCTTGATTGCAGTAGCACGCCGTTTTGTCCATTGAATCAATTGTGGATAGGCTGAATCTTCCAATGTAATTCCATTGCTACATATCAATGGTTCTTCACTTTTATTTGAGGTAGCATAATTTTCATTGCAAATTATCACTATGTAGATCAAATTATCATAACTAGATAGATTGTCTTCATTTGATCGAACAACAATTTCATTCCACGAATAACAATAATGTAGAAGAATGTGAACAAACCCTGTCGAATGGATTGCAGCATTCGTTTGATGTTTTTCAGAGATATCGGAATTGTTAAAGTAGTTAACTGAGCTGAAATTGTCACACAAATTATCCTTCAGTTGTTTGATGAAACGAAAATTTACGTTCATCTTCTTTTCGTTAAAATCACAATGTAAAAGAATATGTCTTCGTTCTGTACCGAAATAGTTCAATTTCAAATTAACATTTTTTTCAAAATTTCAAAAAACTTTTCACAAACCTTTGAGAATATTATCAGCAGAATATAGATCTTTTCGGTAAGTAACTTTAAAGTATAGATTTGGATCAATATGAATCAAACGAGCATCGGTATTTGTGTACCGTTGAACTAAATCAAGACATTCGGTATTGTGATCCAATTCATGTTCAGTACATTTGGAATATGCTTCAAGTAATAAATTTAAACGAAATACTTGTGGCATTTCACTAGCCCAATGTTTGTCACGTTTCAATGCTGAATCCAATTTCAACATTTGTGAATTCACTTCTTCAGCTGACAAGATTGTAGATGTAAGTTTACAAACGACACCAGCTGAACCAAATTCATCTCCAATGGTAACCAATCGGTGTAACAATTCTTTATCAATGAATGGACGAGCACCGTCGTGTACAATGATCAATTCTGGTTGAGCAATCGTGGATTGATTAGTTAAGAAATCTAAAGCTTTTCGAATAGAACGATGTCGTGAACAATCACCAGCAATACAATCGAAACGTTTCTGCTGTTGCCGTGATAATTGAGTTAAAATTTTTTCCATCTTTGATAAAGATTCGGACGGAGCAACAACAATAATATGATCGATCCATCTGATTCTGAAATTAGACAATTTTTCCTGTTATATATTGCTGTGAATAGTTTGCATATAATTTATTTTACCTTAAAAAGGCTGAAACGGTATGAAAAATCAATGGTCGATCACATATCATTTGATATTGTTTCGGAATTTTGCTACCAAAATTTTTCGAACTTGAATTGAGACAACCTCGGGTCGATGAAACACTATTCAAGAATCGCTCACTACTTCCAGCTGCGGGAATTATTGCAACAAATTTGCGTGAATTAACGTTAAGTAATTGTGAATTGTTCATTTTTCCAAATAGTTCTGTTCTTCACAATAAAATTTTATTGTTTTTATCTATGATGAAAAGACGTGTAACGATAAAAATCATTAATGGTGTGAATTCAGACAGCGTAATTCAATTTGCGGGAAAGTGAGAGAGTTTCGAATTAAATTGTAGAAGATAAAATTAGAACGAAATTAGCCATGTATGTAATTGAAGTAAATGCAATGCTCGGTACAAATTTTGATATAAAGAGATTTGTGATATACAAAATTATAATCATCTTTGCTACATTGTCGAATAAAACCTATGTTGAAGCTCGTTCTCTCTTTTTTATTTAGCTCTTATAACTTTACATCCACATTTTCCTGACAAATAATATCATTAGAAAAGAACTGTCAAATCTAAAAATAGATATTCTGATTTAGAAGATACTCTACAATTTTTTGGTACTAATGATCTTGTAAAACTTTCAATCAATCATTGTTACTATTTGAAAACTTGATGTCAAAATAAAACCTACCGATTTTGTCGATGGTAGTATGATTATCTTCAAAAATGAATTTTAAATGAACATTCAAATAAACAATCTTGGATTAAGTTCAAAATATTCAAAATATTTCTAAATAACTATAGAGGGAAGTTTGTAAATAGAAAATTACGTGAATGACGAATTGGATGCAATGAATTGAAGAATGTCCCTCATTGGAAGAATTGCTGTTACTAAAGATAACGTTAGGATACTTTTGTAAGTTAAAATTAGGTCACTAGTGCAAATAAATGGTTTAAGATGATGATAATGTCAATCAAATTAATAATCCAAGTTATTCTTATGGAACACAAACAAAATTATGGCGGGATCAGCTGTTTCAGAAACTTCTCATATATAACGTTCCGCTTAATTTCAAATATATAGAATCAAAAATTCAAAGAACCTTATTCTGAGATTATTCATCATTATCAAGAATTTTAAATTTATTCAATATGCGCATATTTTATGTGTGAACATGATAATGAATCATGATAATAAATATAAGACAATTTGAATAAAAACGATTCAAATTAAATGGACCACCAAATTTGAATTAGAAACCATGACTGATATTGAGACATTTTGGAAATTCCAGGTTAATTTTCATTCATAAGTTCATTGTTAAGAGATGATAAACAATTGCGTATTAGTTGAACTTGAGACTAAAACAAATAAACAAAAAATTTTAGTGAACTATTTTGAAGTATAAAAACAAAGGACTTACCTTAGCATGTTTGATTTGCAATTCAGCATGATCAATTAAGTATTTGCGGAATGCGATTACCCTTCTCTTTTTAAAATCGGTCAATTCTTTGAAAAAAAATAATAAGAAAACAGAATTACATATTTAAACATTAAAATATACCTTGCTTTGCCATTTTAGATATATTCTCAAATTTTTCACACGTTTCCGCTTGTGCATTTTCCGCAACGGCAACGTCGCGATTCTTTGCTCTGGCGCGTTCCAAGTTACGATTTGCCGATTCATAATTAGCTAAGCATCTTAGTCGTCGATTCAACAATTCCTATATATAAATTTTTATAAGTTATGTAACATAATATTTTTTCATTATAAAATACCTTGGCGGCAGAGGTGTCACGCATATAATAACGGAATAAATCTGATAGTTTGAGATCCTCGTCTGATGCGACTCGATTCTCGGTTTTACGTAACTTTTCCAATGTATCACCTATACGAAGATAAATCTTCTTCAAATCAGGCGAAATGGTAACATCCGGCGATTTAGCCATCGAATCCATTCCAGTAGAAATCTTGATATAAGAATCGGCCACAGCTGTACAATAAGACAATTTTTTGTTAAATGATATCCAAATATGACAGATTAATAGATACCTTTATGCGACTTGGTCATTATATCCGATCGTGATGTTGTATTGCGAATATTTGTGTAATATTCATTTAGATAGACACGTTCTTGTTCAAAAAATTGGTCGATATCCTTTTGAGTTGTATTCAATACAAGTCCATCAGTTGAATTTCTGACTGCATTGAAAAATCCAGTAAGCTTTTCTTTTCGATTCTTTCCTCGAACAGCTAACTGTAAAAGATGATAGCCATTATTACAAGTTTAAATTGAATAATAATTAAAGCTTCAAAACATACGTCACTCTCATATTCTAAGAAGATTAAAAAATTTTGATCATAACGAAATTTGGGATGATTAGCTAATCTTTGCAAAAATACTTCATGCATTGCAACGGTCTTTTTGAATGTAGCTAAGTATTCCGCTTCAAGTTCGGCCTTCATTTTTGCATATTCTTCTTTAGTCATAGTACCTTCGCCTTGACCAAGCTTTTTCAACTTTTCTCTACTTGCATCAAAATCAGGTTTCGGTGGTGCTGGTGGAATCTACAAGAACAAAACAATTATTTAGATTTTTCAAAAATAAATTCAAATGAAAAAAACTTACGATATAACCACCATATTCTTCATTCTCAATTAAACTGTTATGTAACCAAATAAATTCTTCGTGTTGTCGAACAACGGCGAATTCTTGCTTCTTAAAAGAAGGCATTGTTGACTTTACACATATGGAATAAAGGTGGATGTTTATTATTATATACCAAAAAATGAACAAAACATGGTTCTTACTTTGGTGTGAACGGTAAACTTGACCTTGTCACTTTCACTTAAGGCATCAGAAATGTCAACCAACAATGATGAATCCGAAAGATCAATAGATTCCGAACGTTCCTGATAAATAAAATAAAAAATACAATAGAATTAAATATGAATCAGAATAGAAAGTTTTGAAGATAAGATAAATGTTGAACCTTGGAATCAGTTGAACCATTTTCCTCGTTACATAAATTTGGGAAACTAGAAACCATTTTATTGTTTTCTATGGAAAAACAATCAGATGTATCGAAACAAAAATAATCACGATTATTGTTTGTAAATTTAACCAACTTATCGTCCATCATAATGAAATAGCTAAACTATATTTATGTTTAAATATATTTCAAAAATTTCAGAACAATTATCGCTTGAACAATTGAAACGCCCTTTAAATTTTTATATATCGATAAATGAGTAATTATTTGTCACGTTCATTGGCTAAAGTGGACGTCCCGAATGTGCCGTTTTGTTGTGCGTTGTGGCATATATGAAGTATCAACAAGTGATGATGACAAAGTATGAACATTGTCAACAACACTGCCACTGATTTGTAATGTGAAAATAAAAAACTAAAAAAATACGAGCCAACTGATTACACTTCAATCACAAAGTTCAATCTAGATAAATTGTACTTTAATAATGTATACCTTCGTTTGAGGTGAATTATTACTTTCCAAATTAATTGATTGATTGTTTTCCATTGTAGGTGTTGACGACGGCGATTCCAGCGTAGCAGGAATATTTGCCAAGATATCATTGCTGTTTGTTGCTTCCATGCTTTGATGATTATATTGAATGAATTGGATTCAAATTTATTATAAAAGCACCAAAGATTGGCAATATTTTCAAGTTCTTTTTGGTTTCTTTGCTGATATTGAAACTATTAGAATAAATATATTATTAATTATCCAAAAAAAATGACGTTTCCATACCTATTCGTATTGTTGCAACTGGTTGAATTGGTTCATAACAACTAAATGGAAGGATGAGACGGTATTTCAATGCAATCAATCAACAATGGGGCTACAACAAGAGACTAATCAATGCAACGACACTATACATTTGATGATATGTGGTGTTGATAAGCCCCGAATCGCACGACAAACATTCGCAGTTATCGTATAGATTCCTGTATAGGCAAATGTTACGCATAAAACTAAAAATGAGGCGTTTATTTTGTATATATTTTGTACAACTATTATCTAGTCATACAACATAACGGGCGTAGTGTTTATGGTTTTTGTTCAAACATTGATATTGCATTGAAATTGAAGATATGTTATGAACAAGTGTCACAAGTGCACAAAATACTATCACACTTTGTAAAATTGGGTTAATTGATATATAAGGGAAACATTTCAAAGCTTATGGAAACGGTAAAATAGTGCTTGATTGTAGATTCAAGTTGAAAGTTCGTAAAGTTCAAGAAGTTCAAGATTTAGTTTTGACCGGCTATTTTCAATAATCTTTCAATGTTGACATATGTTTTCAATAGAGTACAATATCAGTATCGATGACAATCGTTGATGACGAATGCGTTTCAAATTTTGGTGACACAAGTGTTCCACCTTATACACATAATCCTTATGTCATCATATGCATAAGGCGAATAGGCAAAACAAGTCTAAATGCCGGAGCCGGAGCGGCAACTATTTCCACATTGAATATTGTTGCGTAGTGTTGATGTTGACGCCTGAAGAATGAATCTGAGGATTCTATATACGTTTGGTAAAATACAATCATGTATATTTATGATAATTACTTATGAATATTTTTTTTATTACAGTTTGATTCGATAATTTTGGAACATAGTTCATCAATTCGATGGACGATAAAATTGTTCGTATTCGTTCTTATAAGATCGATTCTATAACCTCAATCAAACATTTGTTATCATTTTTTTGTGTGGAAAAATCGTCCAATATTGATATTGATATCTTACCATATGTTCGTCATTGTGCAATCAAACAAATATGTCAACAAATTGGTTCTTTCGATAATGAACATCAAGTTGTTCAATTAAATTCTTTAATTAAAGAGTTGAACATCAATAAGTGTGAATATTTTTGGCATTGTCCAGCTTCCTATCATGAACTATGGAATTCTACCATTTTCTTTCTTTTAAATAAAAATTCTATTGGTCAATTAAAATCTTCACTTAAAGATACAATTTTAACATCATTATTGTCAAATGGTTCCAAGTTTCAAGAGTCATTTATCGAATCCGAAAACAATTGTTCAGATCATTGCAACTGTAACACTGTAAAATGCTTAACCAATCTGTATGAAATAACAAATGATGTCTATAAATTTAAACTTTTAGATCTGAAATTGTTAATTCCAAAATATCTTTCCATAATAGAAGATAATTCATCAAATGTACCAAATCGGTGTTTTACACTCAATTTTCTTCAACTTTATAATATTCTTACAAGATTTGATGGCGCCAATATTATTTTGCACAATTTTATACCAAATTTGATAAATTGTATTAAGCCATATTTAAAAATTACTCATTGTTTCATTGGACCAAGAACTAAATTGGACGAATCGACAATTTCTGATTATGGAATTGAGTATAAACTGGATTGCCCATTGATACGTTGTTATATTTTGTTGTTATTAAAATTAAATAACTGTGATTCAATAAATTGGTTTATGAAACAGATCCAATTGTTAATTGAACATGATTTGAACAAGAAAAATGTAAATGATGAAGAATATGCACTTCAATGGTTAATCAGTGTTTTAATGACTGAAGATTCTCAATTATTTGAAGCACTTTACCTATTTTCAAAGATCATTAGTTCACATATTGAAGAAATTCATTTATTACATCGACTATTCTTCAATTTCCTTGTTCAAATTAATCATGATCCCTCAACATTATTGGAAATGTTAACAACTGATGGTTCAACTGCTACAAATTTGCTTCGGTTTCTTCTAGTCTATTTAAAATTACCATTCGACCATACCTCACAAAACGATAATGATATTTGTGTTCAATCAATTTGTAATACATTTGCTGATTTGAAGAGAAGAATTATAAGACTTGATCGTGCGGGACTATATCCTTACAATCCAGCACCATTGATTAGATTGTTGAATAATGAAAAATTTACTTGTAATACAAAACTTGATTAAAAATAAATAATTAAACTTAACAAATGTGATCATAAGCTCGATTTTGCGACTTGTTTTGTTATTTCTATACATTTTCCCATACGTTTCCGTTTCCAAGCATTTTGTGTAGCATTCCACAATTGATAAGTTAAGCGGATTCTGTCTGGTTCGGATCCAATGTCACCAACTAAATAGCCCATTGGACATCTTCGTTTGTCATCAAGCCATGTTCGCAATAAATTGGCATCATACACGAAACGTTCATTGATAGCAATCGGTTTTTCCATTGGTTCAATTATCGTTCTCATCATACCAGTTACGAAGACATCATCGATTGGTATTATTGGAAAATCTTCCGGTAATTTTGTGCTAGTTTGAACCAACTTCTTAGCCAAATGTGGTGTCATAAAATATGCCACACCTGAACAATAACTAGGAAATGTTTCGAATGGATAAAGAGAATATGATAAGCTCCATTTACCATGACGTTTTGGCTTAGTTCCGTCCGGAAATAGGCTACATGCAATCATCGATTGATGTCGTTTGTGACGAATAAGTTGAAGATATTTTATGATTGCTTGTAGATCAACAAATGCATCATCATCAACTTTGAAGATGAAATCGATCGCTTCCGTTGGACATGTAAAATCAATTGCCCATCTTAACGATGACAAATGTTTATACGTTAGATTCGAATAGGAATCGATAAAATTTGCTTGAACTATATCACCATAAAGATTTGCTTCTGATTTAACTTTTTGGTTAAGTTTAGAAGATTGACGATCTCCCAAAATGAATGCATGAACAATGTTAACATTGCGATTCGATATTTGATCTAATTGAAGCCAAGTGTTTCGAAGAAGATTACGTTGTTGAAAATTTTCTATAGCTGAATGTATAAGTATGACTAGATTGAGTGACTTATTCTTATTCTTTTTGTTCTTTAAACAATTCTTGACTGATCGATTTGCAACTTGTTTAAAAGAAAATTGTTCAATTGATTTATTTCTAACGGTAGACTTGATCTCACCAAGATATTGTGTCCATGTCGTTCGAAAATGGTCAAAATTCTCCATCTTCAATGGAATCAATTCATCTAAATTTTCTTTAGGAAGAATAATACTTTTTCCCATATTATCAATTGTTGAAATGGTAAATGTAACCATGAAAATACATGCAATTAGAAATAAAAGAAGTAATCGTATGAATGGACGAAATGATCTTCTCTCAAGTAGACTTGGATGGTTGATCATGATGGAAAGAATGGAAACTCGAGCCATAATGAAATGTTTTTTTATAAACATTTCACGACAAGAATCATCATAATTGTTTCAAATATCAATAAAATTGGTCACACTTTTAACGTTATACATGTTGAGTGGTGAGAACGAACGTTCGTTAATGATTTTATGGACTTTGTGTAGTTCACACATTCGACAATTCTCATTCAGTTGGTTTGTTTCTTTTGATATTTAAATGTTACATGTAAAACAAGTACAGATCCATTTTTGGAAATAATGAAATTTGAAAGGAGTACTTGATTATTTTCTTTCTTTTTTGGTGGCAAATAGACAAGTCTAAAAATGGGAAAACGACTTCCAATGGTGTACTTGATACTGGTTGGAAATGTTCCCACACATCCAATGGTGGTTGACAATTGTGTACATCGCTCCACAACGAACAAGATTGAAATGCATGTCCAATGGTTTATTGTTCAATAAATTGTTGTTTTCATTTGTTGTTGATGATGATGGTGAACATATTTTTCACTTTGATTTATAATTTCTATAAGTAGAAAACTTCCTGTTTTCAAAACAATGTTCGATTAAACTAAATTCCGTTCGAAATCGTCGATATCAACAGGTATCCAAAACGTTTAAACCATTGTGAAGTTCTTCAATTAATTGAAATTTATTTTCAGTTTGAAACAAATCCACAAATGTTTAGTTGTAGATTGTAATAAATTTTCAAATGATTTACTTTGGTGTGTCCGTCATCATAAAATGTCACTTTGCTGTGAAGAAGGATTGTAGTCGAATTTGAACGCTCGAAGAAGTCAAGTTCAAAATGTTCATTGACCATTACTGATCGTCTATCTCGATTCTGAATGATTGAAAGAAAAAAATGGTTTACCTCTCTACTTGTTTGCTTTTCTTGTGTGCGATTTGTGAAGAATCATGTCATCTCTTCATGGTCGAGATGGCTATTCAAGAGGGATGGATTGAGGCGGAGATAAATACCAAACCAAAGTAAACTTTATCTGAAAGAGAACGGTAGAGAGGTTAGAAAAATATAAAATAAGAGAGCCAATTGTGGGAGCAAAGGTAAAAGCCGCCTCGATTATCATCAAGTGGCGTCATGTGGAATTTAACACTACCGAAACAGAAGCTACACTTGAATGTGATATCATAGAATGAAAAAAATGGACGTCAAATTCGATAGAATTTAGACAAATCTTGAATAGTCATCATTTGATCATAATTTATAACAATTAGAATGGTCATTATTAAATTTTCAGTGAAGGGGTAAAGGCATAAATTCACTTCTTCAAAATAATGGTAAATTGATCATTCGATTTAGCTTATTTAACGAACCATTCACCAAATGATAATGGACTATGACTTGGCATTAACTTAAATGTGGTTAAGAATGTTGTTTGCACGCTCAACCACCGTCGTCGAGGTTATGTTTGCATGAGAACTTGTACTTCGAGAGAATATATAATAAAATACCATGAACAAATGAACGGTGGGAAAGTAACAAAACACGCAATGGTTGGTTAGAACTCTTATCGAGCGAATTCTGTATATCTTCGAATGTTGTTTGCTTGCCGCTGCATTCAAGCGAAACAAAGAGATTTCAAAAACAAAATCTTTAGCTGTCGAAATGGACCATAATTCATCATTGCCGTTGGCGAGTTTAGACTACAGGACACCATGAACAACCCTAAACATACAAAAGAGAGTGAGAATTGAACTAAACATAAAGACATAACCGCAATTAGCTTACCTTTTATTCACACATACCAAATGAGAACAACAACAACAAGATGATGAATCCGAACAAGGCATGAGAGCAGATTAAAGAAAAAAATGCTCCAATTCAAATGATTTGATATGCAATGATTAACACATTCTTCAATTGTAATAGTGAAGATAACAATCGATCAAAAAATAGGAAAATTTTGAATCAAGATAGTAACAAATGGATGAACATGTGACAAAATGAAATGTGTATGAGAATTGAAATTAAATGTCGAAAAACCGAAACAATTTTAATTCTTTAACTATAATTTATATATATTCTAAAACATTTACATGTTGAAGAACAATTGTGATTGTCCAAGTAAAGATTATACAATTCTAATTTGAGAACAAGAAACTGACTGACGAGTTTTATGGCTAACGATTATGTCAACTGTTTTACCATTGTTTTTATACTTGGTAAATGAAGAAGATATGCAATCAACAACAATGACAAAACCTTGATTTGAGTCCATCGAAAAGGTTAATTACTAATATTCATTAAATGGGTCCACTGTTTTGTGTGTATAAAATAATATGAAGGGGTCATCCGAATAAACCATTAATCACAATGTTTTAATAGATTATACAACACAAATGTCTGTTATTAACGTTTTAAGAAGATGCAAGATGACCCCCGACATAAACCTTTACTTTACTCTTTTTTTTAATAATAATAAAGACACAAACCAAGACTAATTAATTTCTTTCTTTTATAGATTAAGCAATTTTTACTAAACACTTTTTGCGCCCAAAGAATTGCGCCCTCCCCTCAACCTTTGTATGATAGCTAATTAAAATGATGGTCATTGACATGAGAGATCATCCATGATATCGATCAAATCATATATGGTTTACAAAATGGAAGCGGACAATTTGACAGAAGAAGAAGGTGAAGAAAAAGGCGAAGAAGACAATCACACAGTTGATTGATTCGAAGCCAGTTCCGATAAAAATGGTCATCATTTTATAATGCTATGACAAAAGAGGAAATGATGGAGCAAGAAAGCAAACCAAACCAACAATCATTGTCATGACGAAGTGACAACAATGGCATTCGATTGATCGATATAAGACAATTCGATTCCATCCAATCACATTTCTTTTTGGTGTGGACGATAATGGTTCTTCTTAGAAGAAGAAGAAGAAGTCATTCAAGTATTGCATGATATTGAATTTTTCAATTGTTGATAAATGAACTTTCTCGACATGGATTTAATCACACTAGAATTGAATAAGATTTGTTCACCTCTTGTGATTGTATCTCAAGTTTTCTCTTTGTTCGTCATGAAATCTAAATTGATCTACCAAGAGGAGATGATGATGATGATCAATTTTGTTCTTCTTCTTTTTTTTCGGCCACCTTGACTGAGAAGGAAATGTGGTCGATTAGTGGTTGATCTCTTAGCATTAGCCTAGCAATCAATTTCGCATTATATGTATACGAATGAACAAAATCTAGTAAGACGATTGTATTATCGTAAATGGTTAGCTGCAAATTGATTCGTTTCATCTCAACCCACTTCCTTCTTATACCATCAAAAAAATGCTCACGCACACAAACAGAATGAACATCGAAGGTTTCGACATTTCAATTAAGCTGCCAAAATAATACACGATGAAGATTCAGATGGAAGAAGCAGGTCGAACACGTCAATCAGAATGAATAGAAAAAAAAATGTTGAAGAGGATAGTGGAAAGACAATTAGTAAAACAAGACAAGAGGGGTACAAGACCAATGTGACATTCAAAGATCGGAAATGAGGACAAGAGAACAAATCCATGAGACATCATTAAGAATGCTTCAACCATTCATCTTTATTCGATGTCAACAAACATTAAATTATGGACAAAACTATGAGACTTAGATGAAAAAGGACATTTTGCCGAATGAAACGAGGTTAGTTCGGTTTAAATTGGTTGGTTTTCTATGATAATAATAAAAACATAAACTCGTTTATTGCATTTTATGGTGAAGAAACCATTGGTTACCATAATCTCGATGCAAATGGTAAACTTTTTTCCTATTTTTTTTCGTTTAGGTCATAACTGAGCAACAATTTTTCTTTTTTTTAGTTAGGTATTTATATAATAAATATTGGCTTTGCTAAGTGCAATAAATTATCGGCTCTAGAATTGCCGATATCAATTGAAGTGGTACTTGAACAATGTAAAGATAAAAAGAAGGTGAGGAAACCAACCAATTGTCATGCCAACCATGTTCCACCAACCATTTGTTTTATAGATAAAAAATCAACTACTTTTTCTTTTTCTTCTTTTTTTAACTTAGGTTGCCTGGTGTTTGTCATTTTGCAGAAGATATCATTATATGAAATTAAATTATATTCAATGACGATACATGATGGAGTCGACCAATGACCATCAAGTGCCACCACAACCACCGCCTAGATTTACCAGTCAACAAAGTAAAACGATTCCATTGACCCCGGTTATTGATAATAAAGATTTTGATTCCAATGTTAAGCCAATTAGACCAGAGATCTGGTTTCGAATTGCATACATTTCCGTAAGTTCAGCTATCTTCGGTAAGTCTTCTTTGTCATCTTTGATTAAACTCTTTTTTTCTTATCGAACTAATAATTTTTTTTCTTCATTGATTTTCTAGGCATTTTGACCATTCTCTGTGGTACGATCTTATTCTTGATTCGAATCTTTCGACTTAAAACAAAAAATGATGAAGTTTACTATTTTGGTCGATATTTGAATAAAAATTTAAGTATTTACATATTCTTTATCGGTTTGGGTATTGCACTTTTATCCGGTTTGTTATATCATGCATCATTGTTACGGATTGGTCGATACATTGAATCAATTCAAAACTATAATTCAAAAGCAAAACGAGAAGCACGTGAACGTAATATTTATAATGAAGATGATTCACTTTTGAAATCGACTGAATATAATTAGCATTTCAAATTCTTCATATAAGAGTGGAGGAACAATAATTCAACACTAACAACGACGACAACAAAATTTGAATAAGCAAACAGTTTCGTTAATGATCATAAGGATGAAAAGGAACACCTTTTTTTCAAAGCACTTTTAGTATCGGCCAACCATTATAATGCATTTCGATTCAATTTTATTTCATTTGTTGCACTTCGAATCCCATAAATTGTCATCTCTTCCGTCTTTAACGACACATCGAATGGGAATGACCATCCATAATATACAATAGACATTATTATGATTTAATGTCATTATTATTTTATTGTGGACCACACCATTCAAACGATCATTTAAGTACCATTTTGTGAACTTTTAGTAGAATACAGCTATTAACTGATCAGTGAAGCGAAAACTCAATTTAGTATCTTCAATTTAGTAATGATTTCATAAATGAATTTTATTTTGTATCAACACGACCACAAAGTGTTTGTATGTGCCATTAAACTTGAATAATAAAACACTGTGGAAAGTTTCGGAAACTTTCTGAGAACATGCAACGGAGGAAAAAATTGTGAATGACCCCTTTAATTTTGGATTTAAGCCGTGTTTCATTGAAAAAAATTTATTTTATATATTTTGATGATTTTAGATTTCATAAACAATTGACTATTGTAATTATCAATGGTAGATATGGATTTAAGATAATTTCGATGATAAATTTGTAAACAAGCCAGAAGAGCAGATTCATAACAATCGTATTCAATGGAAATTTGCATACCATTGGCAACACTGATTTATTTGAAAGAAAATAAATGTTTTACTTTATCCTTAAAATGTTGTATTTATATAAATCGAAGAACGTCAAAAGAATGCCAAAATGAGTTAAAAAAAGATTGGATAATGATGGGTTCTGTTCGGCGATACACCTTTATTTTCCGATGCACTTACTTTCGCAATATTGCAACAGTCGACAGCATCAATCGAAATGTGGATAATGTTTTGATATAACCCGAAATGTACCTACAGGGAAGAAGACGAAGAAAAAGAAGAAGAAGAAGAAGCGGCAATCGGTTTTTATGATCACATCCCCGCATCATCTCAAAGCAATCATACTTCAATCCACCATGGTAGGAGAGGGTAGATTGTTATTTCACCATTCTAATCATTATGCAATTGCATTTGTAGGATATCATTAATTCAAATCTAGAAACGATCATGTAAATGATCACAAGTGATTCTTTGTGAGGAAGAATGAAAACAGAAAAGATTGTATTTGCATTTTATTGTTTATCTAAAATTGATGCCATTGACATTTGAATAAAAGAGATCGAAGATACCTATTTAATAATCGACTCCACTGATTGAACGTATTGTCCTCTCTGTTTGTTGCATATCCATCGATCGATATGAATGTATGGCCATATCAAACGATGCCATACCTGATGTAATAGTTCGAATTACTGTCGAATAGTTTCCAAGCTCAGCCAATGGGACATAGACTATAATACGACGAAAATCGTCTTCCATATTCTTTGTGCAATCATTATCATCTAGATCAGTTGCAAATTCACATCTTCGATTGCTTAAATCGGATAAGATTGCTCCAACATATTGTTCTGGTGTATCGATCTCAAGTCTCATTACCGGCTCTAATAGAATCAATGATGATGAACGTTCCAAGGCTTCAGTGACACATTGTGTTACAGCATTGGTTACAAATGGTTGTGTCGTACGATTGGTTGTTGTAAATTCGTGTAATAAGATGTCAACATTTACCACCGGAAATCCAAACAATGGTCCATATTCGAGGGCACGAAAAACGCCATCATGTATCCACTTTTGATGCCATGGCCTCAATTGGCCAGATAAGTTATTATCTTTAGTATTGACAATTTTAATTTTCAATTCCTTTTTCCTCATAAATTTTAGATTTGTTTTCTCTACCAATGGCCGAATTTCAATAGCTATGTTTACATGGTTAAGTGTCGAACCGATTGTACGTGACAATTCCAATTTATGGGATGATGGTGATTGAATCGATTCTTGATATGAGATTTGTAATGGTCCAGTACGAACATCGATACCAAATTCACGACAAATTCGATCTCGAATAATGTCAATATGAAGTTCACCCATTCCTTTGATAACAATTTGATTTGTTGCCGATTGTATCGTTGGACGCGTTTGACCACTTTCATTACTACTGGGTAATAGCACTTTGAACGATGGATCTTCACGTTGCAATTGTAACAATGCCAATTCAAGTTGTTTCATTTGAGATGTTGATGGCGATTCAAGTGAACAATAGTAAACTGGTTCCGGTATTTCGACACCAGCTAATATTTCTTTAAATGTTGATTGTTCATCTACCGTTTTCGAAGAATATGCCTATATTTAAAAGAAGAATTAATAGATAATCTAAATCTATAATTTAAATCCTTACCTTTGAATCAATCAATGTATCTCCAGTGATTGTTGAAGTTAATCCACTAACAACGATAATATCACCAAAACTTATCAAAGGAGATTGTTCATTTGGTAGTAGAGTTTTACTAATGTCAGAAAATTGATTAGCAAATGGACGATATATTCGAGTTATCTTTTCTAATGAATTACGATTAAGATTATACATTTGAAGACCATTTGATGATGATGGCGGTAATGTACCGGAATATACACGAAGATAAGTCAATGAACCAAGACGACGATCGGTAACAATTTTAAATGCAAGTGCTGCAAATGGAGATTCTGTATCCTTTATGGTATATGAATGTTTGATTGCCATTGCACGAGAATTTTCATCGGGACTTGGTAGGTAACGTACGATTGAATCAAGCAATGGTTGAACGCCAATGTTTCGATAGGAACTTCCAACCAAAACCGGAATTGCATCTTCTTGAATACAAGCCTTACGTATCGTTTGATGGATTAATTGTGTTGATATGGATGAAAGACAATCAACTTCAAGTACTTTTTCAGCAAAAGACGAATCAATATCACATAGTTGTCCAATTAAATGTTCACGTGAATTTTGTAATTGTTCTAAATAATGGGCTCTTGTTTCCGTTTCCAGGAAAGACTCAAATGAATCATTAGAATATTTTTCGTTCGATGATGATAGTAAATTTTCGATAAAGAATTTTTTCCCTTCATTACTTTGTCGTTGATCATTTGGCCATACATAACATCTGCCAGTAACGACATCAATTAAACCAATAAATTGTCCATCATTTGAAATTGGAATATGAAGTTGTATTGGTTCAACGGAAAGTTTCCTACTAATTGATTGTATACAATGTTTAAATGATGCATTGGGTTTATCCATCTTATTCAGATAAATCATTCGTGGTAATTTAAATTTTTTTGCTTGTTGCCAAACTTTGATCGTTTGTGCTTGAACGCCAGCCGATCCATCTAGTAATACAATTACAGAATCAAGAACGGAAAGTGATCGTTCAACTTCAAATGTAAAATCGACATGTCCCGGTGTATCGATCAAATTGATCTTATGTCCATTCCAATTGATTGTAGCTGTTGCTGACGTTATTGTGATTCCTCGTTCACGTTCTTGTGCCATCCAATCCATCACCGTATCGCCATCATGTACTTCACCCATTGATGATGTCGTTCCAGAGTAAAACAACATTCGTTCCGTTGTTGTCGTCTTTCCCGCATCAATATGTGCAACAATTCCAATATTTCGAATACGATCAATTCGTATGTTTGGATGATGATCCAACTTTGAGTGACATCTTTGACTAGAATGGAACCAATTCTTTTGTACCACAAATGTGGTTGAATTGAACTTTTTGACCGAAAGCCGGTGTATTATATACGGAAATCTATATTTTTTCAAAAATAAAAATATATAAAATAAAATATTACAATATAAAACATAACTTACCTCATATTGTATGATGTTCATTAATTTAAATCATATAAAAGAATTCAATTCAAGATTCATGGTTGGAAAATTTGGAACCATGTGACTAACAAATAAGTAAACAAAATATTCCGATTGCAATGCCATCTCGTGTTTCATAAAGATGGTAATACAATAGTGATTTTCCGTTATGAGCCACAAATGTCAATGATAATTGGCAATGATTCAATTGATAAAACTTTTATTGATTACAATAAAACGTACATATAAAAAACTTTAAATAATTAAGTAAATATTTTCAAACAAGGTCGATGATGACAATTTCATTGTCTTCTAATGGTCTATAGTCTCCATCGATCAAACCAACTTGTTATTTGACGATAAATTAGATCGACTATACTATTGTTGGTGAAATTACTCCCATGAACATTATCAACAGGATATTCTTCAATAAATTTCTATAATAAAATAAAACAAATTAGTGATAATATTTGGCAATCAAATTAGCAAACCTGTAACGGCGATTTAAGATCAATGACTTCATTAGCTGAATAATAATCTCTAATTGATTCATATGAATCTAAGATAATAGCTATAAATAAGGAAACGATGACGTAGATTGCAAGTGAAATAAATAAATAAAAATAAATTCTTGAAAACCACCAAATAACATTATGAGAGATGACATCAGTAGAGAAGAATGTTGCAAACATATCATCACCATTCATTAATGAGAATAAACATTCTGATGTTGAAGATATTGTACGAAATTTAAGATGATAGGGCCCCAAAACAACCCAGCCACAAAAACAAAAACCACTAGAATAATGTAAAATGATAATTAATAAAATTTGTAACTCTTAATTGCAATCAAATCTTACCAATATATCAATAAGGCACAAAATAAAAACCGTAATATATTTGGTATTGATCGTCGAATAGTGATTATTAAAATGTTGTACGATTTAAAATAACTCAAATAACGTAACATTCCAATCCATACAAGAAGATTTCCAATTCCAAGCATTAAGGAACAATTTGTATATATAGCTCCACTTATAATATCTGACGATTCAAGACGTATTTTCAATGTGGTTCCAAGAATGATCAAAAGATCATTGACTGCAATCATTAAAATCCATAAATCGACAAATTCCATTGATTCACTAAATGTAAGACGACGTTCAAAGCATTCGTAAAAGAATTGATCAGTTTCAATACGCAACAATTGTCCTCGATACAATGATCGAATACATAAAATGATTGAAATTGAACATAAAACAATCACAAGCCAATTTGTTACTAAAGGCCAATTGGTTGTTGAATAATATTGATTACCAATGGGTAACTGTTTGTTCAATGTTGTCTTGCATTGTTGTACTCGTCGTTCAGTGGTTAATTGAATGGGAATTTTTCCATCATGATCCGAATTATCATACCAAATTGTGACATTCAAATCATAACATCGAATTAAATTACTTTCTTCATTTAAATAGATGGTTCGCAATGGAAATCGTATTCGTAAGGACAATAATGTTCCGAAATTAATTGAAAAGTTTTTCATATTAAAATATTCCTTCGAATTAAACCTTTGCCATCGATCATCGCCAGCAGGATATAAATTGCTAATTTTCAAATATTCGGTAATAATCTGATTATTAAAGTTGAAAATATATTTAGATGGATCGATGTGACGTTTTTGATGTGCTTCCATCTCGAATAACACCGTTGGAAATTGATCTTTTAACGGTTTGGTAAGTGTTGAATGATAATTTGAATCAGAATCGTAGGCAAATGTTCCAACTGATTGTAACGTTAAATTTGAATATTTAATTATGGCATAATCAATTGAGCTATAAAAGGTGTCGGAAGTATACACGGCAAATGTTCCACTTGATGGTGGATATGTGAAGATTTCACGTGTAGCATCCCAACCATTGAGCAACATTTCACGAAAAGCTGTTCGAGTATTATCTTCATAATTGAGGTATGATGCCATCTCATTTCCGAAATACATTATTTGAGTTGTGACGAGGATAATCTTTAAAAACTGAAATAATGCTTTCAATGGAAAGCGTCGTTTGATTCTCCATTTATCCAATGGAGACATGAAATAAAAATGAAGCTTCTTTTGAAGCATTTCTTTATTTAACAATTGTTGATTCGGTAATAAAATCTGAGATGAGATGCTATGTTCAAGATTATGACCTTCATTGTTCCCTGTATCTTCACCTTCATCGTCTGATGAGTTATTTGTTATTTGACTTTGTTCCTTCAATTTACTTGAAGAACTTGGAAACCAATCTGAATTTATACTGAGAGGTTCAATGTTTTGAGAATCATGTATTTCGTTATCATTTTCTTCATCTATTCTATTTAAATAATGATAATTTCGATTATGTTGATGGTGATGAGGCGGATTTCGTACTGGATGTGACATTTTCCCTTTTTGAAATGAAATCAAATGTTGAAATTCAACAAAGGTTCACCGTCGACGATAAGTTTTTGCATGAGCATAGCAACCCTATAAATAAATCATGATATTAAAAATTTATTATAAGTTGATGATTGATACTACGGAATATGTTGGAGTAAGTACTCAATTTAACTATTTTCGTATATTATTATCAAACACATATGCTGCGTATTTAGTATCTTTCCAAACAATATTTGATAATGAAATGACTGAAACATAAATTTTAAAAAAAGTTAATACCCGCAACTTTTTATTTTAAATTAATTTATACTTAAATTCATGAAGTTTGTTGTTTCATTGGTAAAAATAATTAATATAAATATCATCTTTAGATGATAAACAAAATCGATTATTGATATTTTGCATTCTTGCTATGAAATAGTAGATGGCGCCAAAACACTTTGTTTGCGAAATAACCGAACGCTATTTAAACCTAACCCAGAAATTACACATGTGTATTTGTGTGTGTATTTTTAATTGTTTGTACAAGAATTTTTCATTTCGATACATTTTTCAAACTTTTATTACAAATTCCACAAATTCAAACTTTATTTATATTACTTGAATTGTAAGTATATTTCTGTAATCAATTTATTATTTTACGTTAAAAGATTTGTTTCCAAATATTGATGTTATGTATCGAGTACTTTTTGACATTTTATCTTTATATTTCAGTCATAGATTTCAATTTCAAAATCTTGGTCTTCGATAAGAAAACCAAATTCAGCTTCGAGATTCACCATGGCTGAAGATCGTAATAAAGGATCTTTTTTCGAGGATCTATGGAAAGAACAATTGAAAAGTTTTACTAATTCAGTGCCACAACAAAATAGCAAGACAGAGATTGATTCAAAAAGAAATGGGAAAGTTTCGTCATCAACCCATTCAGAAGAATTAAATCATCCTATTCAATCAAATTCTATGACATCAGGAACTGAAACTAAAATGAATCCTAAAACCGATAATTCAACGGAAGTGCTGGATCATCCCGAAAAAAATTTAGAAGTGTCAGTTTCTGTTAAAAATAAATCAACCAACTCAAGCAATACTAATAATCGGATGATTAGATCTTTCACATTGTTCGATAATCGAGATTTTTTGCCTAGAACTTTTCAGGTTTGTGAAGTCGTATTGACATCGAAATTTTTACGTTTCTAATATTTTTTATTAATTTAAAATAGATTGAACTATATGAGGCTTGCAAATTTCGTGATACTATCGTCTTTCTTCGACCTGGAAACGGGAAACATTTCATTACCGTCATGTTAGTAAAGTATTTTGCTCCAAAAACTGGTAAAATTCTTGCCAACGATGATGTTCTAACAAGTGAAAATAGAAAAGTCTTTTTCTTGACAAAGTCACTCAACTCCATTCGTCTTTATGGGTCGGTTCTTCGGGCTCACACCGGCTTTCGTGTTGCTGAATATTATGAACAATTTGAATCTCCTGATGAACCATTAAAATCCAAACTAAAATGGGAATCGAAACAGCAATGGCTTGAACAATTTAATTCTTACGATATTCACATAATGCGGGATCAATTATTTGAACATTTACTAACTAGTTCTTATGTTGAAGTCGGACATGTTAAACTATTGATTTTGGATGACGTTCATCAGATAGTTTTGAATCCGGAAAATGAGTTTGACTGTTATACACTCATTGTTCGGAAGATGAGGGCATCTGGCTTTGTACGCTCTTCACAAGATTATAGGATTCTTGGTTTATCAGCATCCATTTTGCTTGAAGATGTAACATCGACGGTATTTGAAAGAATGATTGGAACAATTGAACAACAATTGGATTGTACATGTGAAACATATGCCGATCTTCGAATGATCAACAAATATTCCATTCAATGTCGAATTCGTATTAGATATTATCCGGAGATGTCTTTTGATCATTTCAACGTACTTCAAATGTCATCACAATTTGTTCGTAAAGAACTTAAATTTTCTTTGTTTAAATTACGCAATTATACCTTTCAATATTACAACTTTCTCGATGGCCTTGTCGACACGAAAATGTCCGATCGGATATGCCTTATTACACCAAAAATTCTCTCAGCTGCAATTGCCGATGTTCTGTTCGCATATACCAAACTTGGTGAATGGTGTGCCATTAAGTTGATCGATCTTTTTAATCGAGAAATTATCGATACAATCTCCTTACTTAAAAGTACCAATTCAATTTATGTGAAGTTGCTCAATTCTACATTCACGACTTTACAATTGATAAAGAAATCAATATTAGCATATCTATCAAATGTAAGTATTGTTTTCCATATTTTTATTTTAATATAGTTTTAATTTCATGGTTTATTTCAGGATCTTGTTGAAAAATTTTCCAATTCAAAAGATGCAAATGTCGAACATTTTACTCTTAAGGAATTTTTTTCGTTGTCATCGCCAAAGTTGCATCTTCTCGCACAACTATTAAACGATTATTTGGCTGAATTGCGCAGCAATAATAGTCCAATTCAATCGACTTTCGGTTTTCCATCTAATATTTGTTCGGTTATTTATGCTGAAAAACGATCAACAGTTCGGATTATTGCACTCTGGATCAATGAATTAATTTCATTGACCACCGAAGTTTCACCAACCCATCCGTTTACATTTCTGATGCCAGATTATGTGTTTTTACATGAAGATGATCGATCATCTGGAACATCGAGTATTTATTTTCAAAAACATCAACAAAAATCGTTACATGAGATATTCTATCATCGTAGACAAGAGGAAGTATTGAAACGATTTCGTTTTGCTCATAATTGCAATCTTTTGATTACAAGTTCCATGTGTGCCGAAGGTTTAGACGTTAATCGATGCAATTTTGTTTGCTGTTTTGATCCACCGGAAACTTTTCAGCAATTCATTCAATCGAAAGGAAGAATTAGAGCTGAAAATGGATTGTTTTATGTCTTGGTTGAAGATCATCCTTACGATGAAAAAAATTACGTTGATGCAAAATTTAGACAATTTTGTGAAATCGAGAAAATCTTTACAAAATTGGTTCCTTTGGCAAATGAAATCTCAATCGAATCACGTGACGATGCTAAAAAACGATTTAAACCTTTCAATGAAGAGCTTATTAAATGTCAAACTGAATTATCAGCTTCAGATTCTACTTCAAATGCTAATACCACAACAAATTCGTCTCCACAATTAACGATGGAAAATGCAATTTCAATTTTAAATCGATATTGTCTTAAATTACCTAGTGATACATTCACCAAATTGGCGCCACATTATTACCTTGATTCGGTTTCGATTCCTTCGGATGGATTAGCTGGCTCAAATAAATTTCAATGCCGATTATATTTGCCAATCAATTCAACATTTCGTGAGGAGATTCATGGTGATCCGATGCCAAATCGAATGTTGGCAAAACGTTCAGCTGCATTTAAAGCTGTTAAAACATTGAAAGAGATTGGAGAATTAGATTTGAACTATATTCCAATTGGAAAGGAAACAAATCGTTATATTGAAAAGCTTGGTCTTCAAGAGTGTTTTATCAATACAACAAAGATTACAAACAGTTCTGCGGGAGGAGTGTCCGGTTCAAATCAACGAGGAGGTAATCGATATAACCGACTTCAAGCTCGTAATATAGCTTCAAAACGTCGACAATATTATATGAAAAAGGTTGCCGATGTTCTTACAAATGGTCAATGTTTCACGCAATCTAAATCGAACGATGGAAATATAAGCTATTCAATTGAAAACTTGTATGAATTTGAGATGAAATTAACTTGTCCATTACCAGAGGATCAAAACACACGTGGTCGGCCTTTAATTGATCCAGCGGAAACTACACGATCGTTTGGCATTATTGTTCCCAACAATCTTCCGCCGATATGTGATTTTACAATCTATAATCGTTCAGGCGAGGTTACTGTATCAGTGAAACGATTAGACACTCCAACTTGTGCCATAAGTAGTGAACAACGTAAACGGATTCAAATTTTCCATGAATTTACGTTTGAAGATGTTTTACATTTGAGAAAGAGTTCCCTTCAACCGTCATTCGATGATGGTGCATCGAATGGTAAATTAATAATTGTGCCAATTAATGTCGATAAAGAAATGAACGATCAAAAGGTTATTGATTGGAATTTTATCGATACTATCATCAAACATCAAGAAGAAAACAAGAATGTTTCTTCGACAACATCAACCGACGAAGAGGTGAATTTAGACAAATTTCAATTTGTTCCCAAATTGTACAACGATGCCGTTGTTATTCCAAAATATCGTCGCGATAAATTGCAAGCATTCTTCTATGTGGCTGAAATTTGTAAAAATCTTACACCACTTAGTGAGTTTCCAGATCATGGCTTTTCAACGTTTGAAGAATATTATCGGAAAAAATATTCGTTAACCATAACAAATCTTGAACAACCATTATTAGATGTTGATCATACTTCTACACGATTGAATCTATTGACTCCACGGTATTTGAATCGAAAGGGTGTTGACCTTACATCTGGAATGAATACATCGAGTAAGAAGAAATCGTCAAATTTGCAACAAAAACAAATTTTAGTTCCAGAACTATGCATTATTCATCCATTTCCGGCGTCATTTTGGCGTAAAGCGGTTTGCGTGCCTTGTATGCTCTATCGTCTCAATTCATTATTGGTCGCTGAAGAACTTCGATTTAAAATATCTCGCGAAGCTAACATTGGTCAAAGTGATCTTCCCGATGGTATCCGCTGGCCGGCACTCGATTTTGGTTGGTCACTGATAGTGAAGAAAGTTTCAAATGAATTGTCCGACAACAAAACATCTGACAATTCCAATGATAAATCTTATAATCATGGTGGTCGGCCAATCGATAAAAATGTTCTACAATCTAAACGAGCATCATCTAAATTGAATGGTACTAGAGATACAACCAAAGATGATCCATTTTCATCGATGGAGGATTGGAATTCATTTTCCAATACAATTTCAAATGATGAGTTACCGCCATTTCCTGAACTTTGTGATCTACCACATCTTGAAATCATTTCTACTGGCACAAGCGAGTATGATTTTACAAGTTTCGTTAATGAATTTAAAGTTACAACAAAAGAAACAAAAGAAGAACCTAACATTGTAGAAGTCGATGATGATGGAAACGTTGTTCACGATTCGCAACCAATTCGTATTGGTTCTCCCACCCAGTTTGATGAACAACCATATTCAGATGATGAGGCAGATGAAAAGGAAGAATTTCAAGACATTAAGATTAGTGAGATAGATTGGGCCGCTCCACCTGAAGGGGAAGAGAAGGTTCCTGATTTTTCAGAAGAAGAATTTTACAAGTTTGAATCAATGTTTTCGGTTAATTTCGAAAAATTATCCCAAGACATCTCCAATATAAATAATCCATTATATGATGATCAAGATTTTCTTAATGAAATTTCGGAATATTATTCAACTGATGTAGTCGATGAACAAGATGAACAAAATCCTAAGAAAAAATATAACGATAAGGTTAAAACAGTTTCAGATGACATCTCGGAAGATGATGCTTCATATTCTGATTTTGATGATTTTCCAGAAGAAGACGAAGATGAAGATCCGTACGAGGAAGATGAAATCGATCCCGACTCGAGTGATGACGATTCGTTCGGTGATGAATTTGACGATGACGTTAATAAACCTAAAAGAAAAAATGGTTCAAGAAGATGCAAGCAAGAAAATAAAAAAAGAAAGATCAAATCAAAATGTTCAACATCGAAACTTGCTGATCGTGGGAACAATGATTCAAAGGCATTCATATGTGATGAGTTGAAATATGAACTTTTATACGATTACAAACAATTTGAACCTAAAAGTGAAAATATCAAATCTGTACTATTTGGAATTGAGGGCTTTGATTTGATGAAAGCTGATCATGCCAATCGATCTCGAAATAAGCGAATCTATGAGCGTATCTATCGCGACGAAAAGGCACAAATTTTGAAATGTGTAACAAAAATTTCTAAACAATTTGATAACGAAAAAGATTCAACGGATTTCGATATAAATAAGTATACCCCTTTTGAAGAAGAAATTGATCGGTCATTAGACGATATTCCTGAAGATGCAAGCCAAAGTTTACATGAAATTGTTTTTGAAAAGTTTGAATCAGCTCATTTATTAAATGAAACTACGAATCAACAAGATGAGGATGAAGAAGAACCATTTGACATCGATGAATTGAAAAAAGATCCAAGAGAATTGATGGCAAATTATGGTGAAATGGGCGATGAAGTCAAGTTCGGCGAGCTACTTCCAAACCGAAATGGTCAAGATGGAAATGCTTTTATTAAAAGCGAATTGGCTAAATTTAGTTTTGATCGCAATCCTAACAATGAATCAAATTCAATTGGAAAATGTCTTGGTCCTGATCCTAGTTTGATTCTTCAAGCTATTACAATGTCCAATTCTTCAGATGGAATCAACTTGGAACGATTGGAAACAGTTGGAGATTCATTTTTAAAGTATGTTCACCATTCCTATCACTTTTAATTAATTTTTTATTATTCCATAGGTACTCAATAACAGCATTTCTGTTTTGTATGTGTACTGATTTGAATGAGGGCAAACTTTCCTTTTTGCGTTCTCGTCAAATCTCGAATATTAATCTACATCGTCTTGGACAACGAATTCAACTTGGACAATTGATGATTGCATCGAAATTTGAGCCAAACGATAATTGGTGTCCTCCTAGTTACAAGGTGATTGAAGAAGAATTTGAATCATCATCATCTGCCAATCGAGATAAGGTTCCATACAATCTTTTAACACAACATTCGATTCCAAACAAATCTATTGCCGATTGTGTAGAAGCTCTTATCGGTACATATCTTATTTCATCCGGTTCTCAAGGTGCCATTCAATTTATGGATTGGCTTGGCCTTAAAGTGTTGCCCAAAGAATTTCGTACTTTAACCAAAATCGTTGATACAACATCCGAGTTTTCTGCCAACAAACATGACCATTGGTTGCCAACGCCCAAGTCTCCTTTGATTATTCCTAAAGACGCATCCAATGAAACGGTATCTGCAATCAACAAAAAATTGGATGAAATCTATCGTCATCATCGTTTGGATCTATTTGAAGAGACGCTTGGTTACCGATTTCGTGATAAAGCATATTTGGTTCAAGCATTTACACATAACTCATATTATGAGAATACGGTCACCGATTGTTACCAAAGATTGGAATTTTTGGGTGATGCAGTACTCGACTATTTGATCACTCGTTATTTGTATGAAGATCCACGTTGCCATTCGCCTGGAACATTGACCGATCTTCGTTCGGCATTGGTCAACAACACCTTCTTTGCTTCGCTTGCGGTGAAATATAACTTTCATAAATATTTGATGATGCTTTCGTTTGAATTGTATCGCGTTGTTGATGGATTCGTTCGCAAATTTAATATTTGCAATCAAAATCGTCTTAATGAACAGCAAAATCAACAACCGGCCGATGATGAATATGCAAATAGATCGTGTGTCTATTGGGAACTTTTTATATCGGAAAATGAAGCCGAACATTTGGAAGACATTGAAGTTCCAAAAGCATTGGGTGATATATTTGAATCGGTAGCCGGTGCAATCTATCTAGACTCTGGAATGTCACTTGATGCCGTGTGGGCTTCCTATTATCCTATGATGAAACCAGAAATTGGTAAGCAAATAACCATTCGTTCATTCTATGAATTATAACAATTTTTTGTCCTTTACAGAGTATTTCAGTTATAATGTTCCAAAATCGCCAATTCGTGTGCTCTTGGAAAAACAACCACAAAGTGCCAAATTTAGGTAAGACTTGTTTCAAACAAACATATTTAAATCGTTAATTTGATTTTTTGCATTACAAGCAAACCTGAAATTACTTCCGGTCGTAAAATTCGCGTTTGTGTTGAAGTATTTAATGTTGGTAAATTTGTTGGAGTTGGCCGTAACAAACGAATTGCCAAATGTACAGCAGCAAAACGTGCACTTCGTGCATTAAAAGTGATTGATGATGAAATGGCGAAACATCTCCTAGATGAAGATATTGATATGATGGAACAAGAGTTTAGTAAAAATTTTGAATGGTCTCAAACCTAATGTTTTTTTAAAGGAATTTCCCCAATAATTGAATCGTTTTCTTTTATCAAACAATTTACTTTAAGCAAATTCTAATTTTAAATGCAGATCGCAATAACAAGTAATCAAATAAACTTTATTTTAAAATATATCAGCAAATTGTGCAAACAATGTGTTTTCTAAGAATAAATCTACTAAAATTTAGAATGATAAATGAGAATCAAATCAAATTCAGATCAAATTGTGTATAACAATTGAAATTTTATTATAATATACAATTTTACAATGGTATTGTACAGCATTAGAGATTCCTATTGTATGGAACGCAACTGTATGGTTTCTCATTCTGTACTTCTACCACTATAACTGCCAGATTGAACAGAAAGTGTGAACGTTCAGATCGTAGTGGATCTAGCATTCGTCTTTTAACATACACGCCATGTAGGGTCATTCATAGACACGTTTCTTGTTGCGTTCTATTCTGGAAAGTTTCGTCGTTGCCGAAAAATTTTTAAATTTTGCCTATCTGTGAATTATACAAACAAGTTATACTATACAAACAAACAAACTGACAGACAGGTGGCGTTGAATTATATATGTTTATATATGTATTGATTTTACATCAAAAAAATTAATGCATACTTTTATTTTCAATCACAGCTTTACCATTAACTGACCGCGTTTCATCAAGCCATTGATAAGCTTCAACAATATCATCGAAATTGAATGACTTTGCATTAATTGGCTTCATAGTTCCATTTTCAACCATTGTTGTCAATGCATTAAGAATCGATTGTTGTTTCGGAAGATAATATGCCCAATGAACAGCTAATCCATGGCTAATACCATCGACTGTGTCGGCAATGACATCAGCCACAGTTTTAATTGTTCCTCCAACAAGTCCATTTTGATCCATATTACGAAGCAATGGTGAAGTTAGAGTCAGATAACGGACGGGAAATAACGATGGCTTTAAATAATTACTTAGAAGTTTATAATTTTCAAATGATGCTTGAGGAGAAGATGCATCAAGTATTAGATCGAAACGTTTCATTTGTTGTGTCAAGTAATCCGAAAAGTATTCATAATCAATTGCTTCCTTTATTTCGCCTAAACTTTGTAACCATGGAATTGATGTTTTTGAACATGTGACTGTTATATCGGCTTCCCAATTTGAGAGCAGTTGAATGGCAATGGAGCCGACGCCACCACCAGCACCAAGTACCAAAACTCGTTTTCGTAAATAATCTCGAGGATTCAAACAAGCGAATGTGGTTAAAGCCGACCATGCAGTTGTTCCAACATATGGAATTGATGTAGCTTCAATTGGTGAAATGTTCTTCGGTGAGAACCAAACACAACTTTGATTGGTTACTACATAATCACCATGTGAACCTCCACCATAGTATGGTGGTACCGTTCCCCAAACAACGGTACCATGTTTGAATTTGTTTACATTGCTACCAAAATCGACCACTTCTCCCACAAAATCTCGACCAAGTGTAAGCGGTAAACGATCATAAGTGAGCCGATCAATTCCAGTATCGGCTATGATATTTGCCAATGTCAATGCAACACGCCCATAACCACGTGACATGGCGATATCTAATGGATTAATACTTGATGCATAAACACGTATTAATAAATCGTTGGCATCATGTATGACCGGTAATGGTGAATCAGTAAACATTTGAAGAGATTCCTTTAAATCTGGATCAATTCGAACCATTTTCAATGAACGATTTAAGTTTGCCAATGTTGATGAAGCTCTATAATTTGATATTGTAAGGTTAGTTTTGACAAAGCACGAAGCTTTTAATAATGTCTTAAATGAAAACATTTTGATTCTTCTTCAAACTAGATTGTACAAATGTGCACGTGAATCGGATAACAACAATATCAAATGAGCATGCGTCAAATCGTCAATGTAAACATCCATCTATTCATCCGCACACTTACAATCCGACACGCGTGATAAACATCAAAAATTTATTTTATTATCTGTGTAACAAATGAATACAATTACAAAAAAGATTACAACAAATCACGATTAATGTGAAGATATAAATTAGGATCACGTGTATCAACAATGTTCAACTTTTTTTGTATCTTCTCCGATCGTGGTAACCCAAAATGAACGGTACGTATATGTTGCATAACAGCTCCTCGTTGAGTTGAAGAATAATTACATGAATTGGTGTTAAAAATGCAAAAATATGGTCGCACTTTTTCGTGAATTCGTGTGTGACGACGAAGTGGTCCTTTACCACTAAATGTTTGCTCACATCCAATGTACGAACAGCCAAATCGATTATGTACCGATCTAAGGTGTTGAAATATATCGTTTCTTGTTAAACTCTCAAATCGACATATCGAACATTGAAAGATGCCACAGTCATGTTGATGATATAAATGACTATATAATGATTGATAACTGGCCAATTTAATTTCACATACACTACAAGTGAATTCTTCATTTGAATTGTGCTCATCTGTTAAGTGTTTGTGCAAGATTAGCCTATAAAGAAATATGATTAGAAAATTAATTATTTAACTTGATTTTGAAACAATATTATTTACTTGTCGTCGAACGATAGTATAGGAAGACAAATTCGACACCTATACTTCATAACTTGATGAACCAATTTTTGATGTTCAAGTATTTCCTTTTTATCCTTAAATAGACCACAATTTTCGTCTATGGGACAATATAATGCCACTGTAACAATTCCACCATTTGATTGACCGGTTGCATTGTCTTGATCCAACTCTAAATCATATTCATCATTTAATATTTGCTTTATACTATCTTGACTATTTGAAATATGTAAAACATTCTTCTCACAATTATCATCGTGTTCTTGTTCACAAGTAGCGGAATGATTCAATTGATTTTCAGTTTGAATCGCAATATTACCGAGAAAATTTTCAACTATTAACTCATCTTCACTTTTAACAGTCATATTTTGTTCATTAGATTCGTTTTTATTATTATTATTGTTATCGTTTATTGCAACAGTTGATGTTTTGCCAACTGTGTCAATTGAAGGTTGCTCTTGAGAAGATGTAAGACTATTTTCTGTTTCCATCAATGAGTCGGTTAATACTTTTTGTTGTTCAATTTGTGGAACATTATCATTGGTTTCATTAGAATTAGTGGAATTATTTTCAATGTAACCAATTTGTTTAACAGGAGTTGTGTTCAGCAAAATGTGGCGGTATCCATTTCCATGCGGAATCCGTTTAACCATATAGTTCGTTTTCATCATTGGTTTGCCAATTAATTTTAAAATTTCTTCTTGCGACGATGACGATTTAAACACTTTTAATGCTGAATTCAAATTATTTTCATGTAAATTCTTTTTTCTTTTTTGAAAATTTTTATTAATAATTTGTTTCAAATGTTGTTCCGACGGCTGTTGAGTCTGTGTCGATGCTTGGGCAACATTATTTGTTTTGATACTCATCAACATAACCTTTTCAAATTCATCACCTATAAATTTGAATGTATTTTCAACCATACTGTTAACTTGTTGTTTAGTTGATTCCATTTGTAGTTCGAAACGTTTTCGCAACTCAGTAATCGCTTCTTGTTCCATTTTACAATTTGTTTGATTGAGATTATTTTGTATTATAATTCTTGATGAAATTCTAAATTGGAACAAAATGTTATTGTTTTGATTCAATGTTTTAGAGTAAAAGTTGGTCTAACATTGGATTAGACTTGTTCTGGTTTATTGTTTCGATATATGTTCACGAACACGATACGTTTAGTGCTAACAGCACGTATATACTATATAGCCTTTCCTCGAAGTCCTTGTAATGAAGCGACATCTTTTGCATATTACTTTTAACTTTAAGAATAAAATTAAACGATTTTTAAATGAATTGAATATTATTAACAATATTCTTTATTATTTAGATAAAATTGAATTGATAATGAATAAATCGCTCCTTGGAATAGTTAGAGACAAAGAAGAAACGATCCGTTACAAATGATACAAGTACAACATCATTTGAAGATATAAACAAATCCATGATCTTATCTTGAAATTGGTGAATGAATAATGGTATTCACCACATACAAATAAAAATCTGATCAATTTGTGCTTCATCTTCATGAGACGATTACAATTCAGGTTGAGTTGAATTTGCTTCGTCTTCGTCTTGTTGATTTGATGAAAATGGTGATGGTTGCGATGAATCAAGTCGCCGTTGTTTTGGCGATAATAGTGTTTGAGGCGAATGGGGACCAGCTTGATTGAATGTGCAACTTGTCGAAGCTTCTGAAGAATCGGCCTCTTCTCTCAGTACAATAACCGACTCTTTGTGTTCTGAAGAAACTCCATTCTCGGCGATTTTAGGTCGAGCCAAAGGAGTATTGCGATCATATAATACATCGTAATGACCAGGACGATAGAGAAGATGTACACGAGCTGGTTTGCATGGTCCTTCAGCTTTGAATGAAGAAAAGTCATGTTCGTTCACCTTTCCACCAGCTCCACGATCCTTTTAAACAAAAGAATAGAATTAAGAAATGTACTCAATCAAGTCAATTAAAGTCTTACCATATAAACAATGCGAACGGTAACGTCGAAAACTGAACTCAAAGCAATAATATGAATATGATCACTTTCTTTGTACATTGGTTCAACTTCTCGTTTGCAAAAATCTGCAATCGGTCCACAACCTTCGATAAAGTTGGTGAAAAACTCTGACTCTTTTTGCAAATAATACGATGTTAATAGGCGAAGATATACAACAATATTGTCATAAACGGCTGGAAGATCAAGTTCAGCCAGCAATTGTTCAGAATTGGAGATCTTATTTGAAACAATCATCGTAATAATTTCGTAGAACTAATGAATAGAGATGAGAAATTAGCGGATCAGTTGATTTGAAAATAACACAAGGCACACTTACGTATTCATAAAATTCATCAATGGTAAAATCTGGAAAACCAAGAACATCAAGTATTCCTTTTCGAGTATCACGACATAATTCTAGAAATCTTTGCTGTTCTTGTTCGTTACCAATCAATGATTCAAAATAGCTAAAGATGAAAGCTCTGTAGAAACAGTTCCCATCTGGACGTGTCTTACGAATTGATGAATAATTTACTTTAAGATCCTACGAAAATGAAACCCGGAATCATATAAATTTAATATTCAATCCAAAAAACCAGCTTACCTCGACTTTTCCTTGATATACTTCATCTTCCATTGAATATTCCTGATGAAGTGCATCAATTGGAATAAGTTCCGAAATCAAAGGAAAACGTGTGTTGATTTCACTTTCCAATTTTGCTTGTCCATCACGTATTAGTTGGTCATTGATCATATCTTTATCCTTTTCATTTCCATTTGACAATATTCCTATTTGACGTTGAATGAAAAATCACGTTTATTTCAATTAAAAATTATTTAAATGACTCACCATCATAGAGATCGGTATTCTCGGTGTTATCGTCAACACAAAATACATCGGCGCCAGCTGTAGCTGCCTCATTTGAGCCATTATTCAAAACTTCCGCATCACTAAGTTGACCATCCAAATTTGCATCGTCTTTTTCAGTGTGAAACATAATTTCCGTGAAACAATTTGATCAATTATTTGAAACAGAAAAATTGTAGACTGCAAACTTTCATAGGATTCAAGACAAAGTAAAAGCATATATATGCATACACTGAAACAGACCAAACACAAAACAAAACAGGGAACAATATTCTTTTCATAGATGAAGTTACTCCGCTTCTTTATTTGTTTTCCTTCTTTTAGGATAATGGTTCATTCATCTCGTTGGCAACCAATTTCCTTTAGTTGTTCAACTAAAACGTACTTTAATTGTTGCGCAACATATTGTTTCGTAAGAAATCAAGTTCATCGTCTCTATTTTTTATATGTAGAAATGTGTATAAATGGTACATAATTTTCATGTGTGGGTTAATTCTAACTATTTGAAAGGTAAGTAGCACCCAATTTCTGTTATATGAGCTGCCGAAATAGCTCAGTTGGGAGAGCGTTAGACTGAAGATCTAAAGGTCCCTGGTTCGATCCCGGGTTTCGGCATTTTAATGTTTTTATCATCATCAACCATAGTTTATCATCTTTTTTGATATGCCGACACAATAATCTTTATGATAGACCTTTTGAAAATAGGATTACAGTTTTCAATTTAGTTCGAAAAGTCTAATGTTCTATTTTTATTTCACCAGAATTCTTCCAAATTGATGCACGTTTCAGAATTTGGTAATAACAACAAGGCTAATTTGTTCTGGTAATAATAAATTATTTATGTTTAATTTGATGTACATTGTACAATCGAATGTTTGTTTAATGATTTTACGTTTGTTTTACTTTGTTTTAAATTGACAGTCTGACTTGAAACAACCGAATCAAATTGTAAAACCTAGACGTTATGTCTATATAGAAGAACATATTGAAGCACAACCTATATATTTATATACAAACATTACCCTTGAACGTACAGGACGTTGAGTGTTGGATCAACTATCTATTTAGAAGATTGTTCCGTTATATAGCGATATATAACATTTGGTTCAAAGTTATTCAACATGAATGTATCCGGGATACTTTTCCAACCGTACAATTGTTATCGTTGTTGTTATTGTGGTGGTGGTGGTAGTCTTAACACACATCACAAGAATGGATAGGAGAGGACATTTTACATTGTGAACGCCCAGATATATCGATTTAACATGTAATGTTCGGTGAATCCAAGTCGGGTATCGTTGGGAGTTGTTTGGATATCGTAGTGGACCAATACAGTTGTAAACCTACTCCACACATAGATCGACATCGACATAGAATGGACGTGCATGCGTGCTCCAGAATCCAGTTCCCACCATTACATTGATAACTTAGCGCATGTTCTCACTCGTTTTGTACCAATTTGGATAGTAACACCCACTTGGAAAAACCTTTCCTCATCTTGACTCATCATCGTCACTACAACATTGATCAGTTTATTTCGGCATTTGCAACAAAGCATCCGATCATTTACTTATCGATGAGCCATCACATATAAATATATCAAAATTCTATGATTTTGTAAGCAAATCTGCACTGAACAAATATCTCTCATCAATTGAATAATCTGAATAGTAAAATTTCATTCTATCAATTTGGTAACGTTGGCTAATCATTGCAAATTGAACCAAGTTTATTCGATCATCAATATTCAATATCAATTTTCTCCACAATATATTCCAAACAGCAGAACGATTCTTCCTTTTGAGCCACTTCTCCTCATTTCTTCCACATCAAAACATTCCAACTCCTTCTCGTACATAATAAGACAAATAAATAAATCATCGTCGTAACAATAATATTTATTATTGCTAAATTCATATAGCTCGAAGTCAAATTATCGATCAAAAACATCTATTTGTTGCTATTAATATCATTTGCAAGAATTGTTTGTAGAAGGTGGTGTAAATTGGTGAAAATAATTTTATCGAATACGATTCGTTGAACAAAACCAACAAACAAAATGCCTGCTGCAGCCCCAGATATCGAGGAAGCACCGCCGGCGCCGGCAAAACCAAAAACAGAATTAGAAGCAATACAGATGCAAGCAAATCAAGTTACCGATGATTCATTGGAATCAACCCGTCGAATGATGGCTCTTTGCGAAGAGGTATGTTAAGATTCAGTTGTTAAATTTTATCAATGTCTAAAATTAACAAAATTGTTTTTGTTTAGAGCAAAGAAGCCGGAATCCGAACATTGGTCGCTCTTGATGAACAAGGAGGTTAGATTGTTTTACGAAATACAATTTTTACCAATGACGATCTTTTGTTTATACATACAGAACAACTTGACCGAATTGAAGAGGATATGGACAAGATCAATGTTGATATGCGAGAAGCGGAAAAGAATCTAACCGGAATGGAAAAATGTTGTGGAATATGTGTTTGTCCTTGTAATAAGTAAGTCTCTCGATTACTTTATCCTAAGATGTTTCATAATGTTCATTCACAATATAATAGATCAAGTGAATTTAAAGAAGATGCTGGAACGTGGAAATCGAGTGAAGATGGTAAAATTGTTTCCGGACAACCGACTCGAGTTGCTGATGAACGAAACGGTGGTGGAGCAATAGCAACGTCATATATCGCCAAGTATGAATGAACATTTTGTTGTTCATAAATTTAATGGTTTTTTCCTACCAGGATTACCAAAGATGCACGCGAGGATGAGATGGAAGACAATATGGGACAAGTATCAACTATGATTGGTAATCTGCGTAATATGGCAATCGATATGGGCTCAGAAATTGGTTCACAAAATAATCAACTCGATCGTATTAATCAAAAGGTTTAATCATATTTTAGAAATTTTGTTTTTGTAACATAAATTCTAATGTTTCAATTTTATTCTAATACAGGCTGAATCTAACAAGAATCGTATTCAAGGCGCCAATGAACGTGCTCAAAAATTGCTTAAATAAATCTGACTATTATTCACCTCAACAACATGGAATCTATCTTTTCAACAACAAATTCATTCTCTTAAATGTTTTTTCTCAAGCACACCCTACACCAGCTCATTGATATATATGGATTTTGTTGTCGGATCATCATCTTGTTATTAACATTGGATTTAAACGCAATCAAATCAAGAAAAAAATGACACTGAAAATATATCAAAGATATAACTCGTTGGGAGGAAGATTTCAACTGTTTTCTCATAAATGGAAAGTTTCTCGCCTCCCACATATTATACATAATGTGATTTTTGTCTCGAAGGCTCCTATCTTTCATCAAACATTTGGTCGTTCGCCATCTTACATCTTGATCATCATCGATGCCATGTGCCATCATCATCATCATTCAGCATCATATATATAAAAATTTGATTATATAAATCGTCCTGCCGTGTCTGTTCTTAGATTTATAGATCAATCTATCTCACAAGTTATAGTACAAGCTATTCGTTGTGTGCGTCGTTATATCTCTATCTACCCATTTCGCAACTTACTTGTTCAAGATCATTGATTTGATCATCGATGGTCCACATTCGAAGACAGTGTGTTTGTGCCTGGGATTTGTCCGTGCAGACAGTACCAACATTTTTATTATTATCATCATTTTTTCACACCCCATCTTCATTTATTTATTTATAACTTTCAAATCTTTTTGATGTAATTGTCTTTTTTTTTCGTTATTTATTTTTTTCTCCCCAGGAATCTTTATGTTTATAAATTTATTTAGTATTACACAAATACCCATTTCATTTGAGGCCTTCATTTCATTCCTGGTAGTGCAAATCAAATTCATTTGTTATTACTAACTTTTATTTGTTGTTGTTGTTGTTTGCCGGATTGATCAATACTTTTCATTGTTTTGGCATATATTAGTAATATATTCCAACTACAAATAGTAATATTAGTCTAATTCAATTCACATCTATGTATTTGATTTATATAGTTTGTTGTATTTGATTGAGAAAAATTATTTTTCTATGGCTTATAGATAGCCTTCTTTTTTCGTGTGCCCATTCTACTTATATATATAAATTCGACGATAACCTTTTCTCTTGTTATTATTAAAACATTTCATCTTTATCAGAATATGGAATGTATAATAATATAAACGAATATTTCGTTTATGAATTGCGCTATAAAACCATGGCTACAATTTTGAATTGTGATTCCCGTCCGAATAGTACGTGACACTGGATTCTACATTCCACTGTTTTCTAAAACCAAATTCTTATTGACTAGAAAGTTGTTCTATTTTGTGACATTTTATTCAATTATATTTCAATTCAATTCTGTTTTTTTTTGTTTGAAACATATATGTTTGAAGAAAATGAAGAACATTGTTAACAAAATTGTAATTTTCTTCAACAATTTTCCGTTTTTCTGATGATATCACAGTAATTAAATTGAATCAACCTAAAGTTCGATTTCGAAATTAAGTTGTTATTTAAATTTGTATGTTTGATCATGAAATGGTTTTATCGGAAATTTATGGTCTGATACGAACAATGACTAAAGGTCCTGGTAATAAAGGTTGTAATTCAAGTAGTATGGAAAAGTCCTTCAATTCATCATCGAGTAAATCGAGCCATTCACGAAAATCGCACAAATCTTCGACAACATCAAACAATAGTATTAAACAAAAGTCCAAAAGTCAAAGTCGATCAGCAAAACTTGTAAAGATGCCACCATCAAAGAGTATGAAGATCAATATCAAACAATGTGAACAAAAAAGTGTAAAATGTAAAGGAATAGTTGCAGAAAAATCGTCAATACCAATAACAGTATCTAGTGATTTGACACGTCAAATGCAATTGAACATTGAAAAACAGGCTCAAGCAGATCGAAAGATTGGAAAATGTGATGAAAATTGGGATGGTAAGTTCACATTAGAAAGTAAACTTTCAGATAGTTTTCGAAGTGGTAGCTGCAATCAATCACTGAAACTAAAGTTAACTGCCAGCAATCCTAAAGGCATTTTCGAACATGGCTCAGTATTCACCATCAGTAAAGTCAAAAATGGTAAGTTTAGATCAAATAAATGCATTCATTTTTATACTCTTTGAATTTTCTCATCAATAGATGATTCTGCAATGAATCTTTTATCACAAACAATACGGGACGATATCGATGGAGTCAAAAAGGAAGAAACGGAGATATTTGTTCCTGGCAAAGGAGAGCCTTAACTACATCCAAGATTTTAGTAATAAGATTATTGAAAACTGATTCCAATATTTGAATCAGTCAATTAAAAAACAGCCAATATGTAATTCGTTTCCATTTTCTACTCTCATATTGACCATATGCCGAAAATTTGAATCGACAAGACAATTAATTCTCATTTTAAGACTCGCATGAATGCATTGGTGTCTACAATGATTGAATCGACGTTCTTCTTCGTCCCTCTTCTTAAATTACAATAGGGATTTGAAATATCCGATTGCACATTCTCACACAAATGAATCAGTGTTTGAAGAAGGGACAAGTAATCAAGTGTTTAACTGCTTTTTTGTTCAAATTTGTTCGCCGACTTTATCAACTTTATATGGGCAACACTTGTTACACTTCCAAGGCCTTATAGTTGTACCGTGTCCCCTTCACACTTCCGTTTGAAAATCTTTTCATTCTAGTCCCACTCATTTAAGCCATCTTGACCAGCACCACCCACAGAGCAATTATCGCCATTCACCCATTGCACCAATGCCATTTGCCTAAATCTTTTGCTCTTCTTCTTCTTTCAATTCTCACCAAATGTCGTGTCAAATTCATTAGCCACAGTTTCTCCAAGAAAAAAACGGTCATTCAATTTCGGTACACATTTTATTGCACATTGATCTTCAATTCACCAATTTGAGCATTACAAACACAAAATTTCAAACTAATTCAACTGTTTCGTCATATTATTTTATGTTCATAACCCACAAACGAATGACAATTGAATCTACAAGCGTTGTCTCATTTCATCATTATTCACATCATCGATCTATTTATATGTTGAGGGGTAAGTGCAATAATAATTATCCTTACCATGTGTTTAGTCTGTCTTAAACTGTTCATGTCAATCTTCTCTAAACTAAATCGTCTGTAATTCCTTTTTATTATTCGTTAAGCTAACAAAAATCGAGCGTATCGTGTCAATGACTGCTTCGAGAACATTTTCGATGTGTTTCGTATAAGACCGGAACATCTTGCTACCAGTTGTTATAAATGTTTCAATTTTTCTTTCTTCATTACCAAATAGTTCAAGTTTTCAAGTGCATCAAATAGATGTGTTTTTGGTTATTAATTAGCATCAATCAAACGGATATCCGTACAGTAAATATTCTTATCAGAGCGGATATCAAATAAGTAACCATTGATTCATTCTTATTATTACACAGATCCTGGTTCGTTTTTTATTGTTATCAGTGTTTATCCATTCCATCAATACAAAATATCAGTTTCCTTTTCGAATGACGACCAAAAAAAACTGTAATCATTGTTGATTACAATGTGAATTGATTCATTCACAAGAAATGCTCGTTGGAGAATTTCTAAACTAATTGTTTTGATTTGATGTCATGTCTTTGATCATGAATTGCTAATTGTTAACTTGTAGCATAAGAGACAGGGTGAAACATCATAATCAGTTTGCTTGCTTGCTTACAAATAATATTATTTTTAGTCATAAATAGCAACAAATGTCTGAATTTAGGTTCACAATTTTATAGTACATTGGTCCATATGCCAAATGAGATTGCGAAACATAATGTAAACAAATCATTTATCTTAAGAACATTCAACATTAGACAGAACAACTAAATTTTAACCGTCTTTTTCTTTCTTTATGTTTAGATTCTTCTAACTTGATTGGCCCATCCCAATGATGTTCCCAAGAGAAAAAGAAAGAACGTTTTAGTTCACCGCTTTAGTAAAACCAAATGTTGATGAATCCATTCGTTCGAAATGAAAAAGGCCGCCACCCATCGATCGTTGCTTTGTTCTTCATTGGCTTGAATTCCATACATTCATTGGTTTCGCACTAACCATTCAATCTTGTTGTGTGTATGTGTGTATATTGATTTACATCAAAGAATCAAAAAGAAGCTTAAATTTGCAATTTGTGAACATTTTATTTATCTTCCATATATAAGATATTCATATCTGGAAAGGGGCTAACATCCTCTACTTGCACACTAACATCCTAGTCGTTCGAACTGAAGTTCTTCCGCTCAATTTTGAAGACCATTATAACCATCGTACTCCTCATCCTTTATTCGGCATTCATCAAAGTGCACTGCTCGATTACACATCGTCACATTGCAAATATATTGTGAGACATTAAGATGTATTCACATACATGATATTTGATACTTCATCGTCATCAATTGAACAATATTATTGATCAACATTTGTTCATATTTAAATTTGTGTTTCTGAAACAATTATCATTGCTCAAAGCAATCGTCACACACAAGATGCGGCACAAACAATCATTTGATCATGATTGTTCACCGTCATGGCATTATCGTCCACTTCAATTTCATGCAAAATTCAACTGCCTTTCATCGATCACATTTCAACATTTGTTTTGTTCATTTGTGCAATTTTCCCTCTGTTTTGCTATTATAATAGCCGTCTTGGAATATTCACCTACTCACGCAGTTTCAGCTACTAAACTAACAATCGATGATTCCTATTTTGACAATCTGGTAAGTCTTATTTAAAGATTTGTTTAGTTTCCAACTAATTTCTTTGTTTTTAGCCAATTGTTCGTTATGATACAAGAACATATCCGGAACATTCTTCTGAAGAAACAACAGAAAAGGAGCACAAGATACGACACCGTCGTCATCATCGAACACGGAGACAATTTCATTTCAGTTCTACATCGGCCAACATTTCACTTGGATATGGTTCATTCTCTGAAGCTGAGTCTGGTCCATGGGGACCATGGTCGGAATTGACCGAATGTACTCGTAGTTGTGGTGGTGGTGTCCATTTCCAAACTCGAATATGTATGGATCGGTAAGTAATATTAAAATTTTTATAATTCATTTATAATCATTTTAACCATTTGTAGTCAACCATCTTGTATCGGTCCATCGAAACGATTCTTTTCTTGTAACGTGCATGTAAGTTGATACCATTTATTCTGGTTCGATTGATTCTAACTTTAATAAATGTATCTTTCAATAGGATTGTCAACAAGGAACTCAAGACTTTCGAGAAAATCAATGTTCGCGTTTCAATTCACTTCCGTTTGAGGACAATATTACAATTGGCTTCCATTCAATCGTGTCCGCAATCCATGTGAATTGAATTGCATGCCAGAGGGGCAGCGATTTTATGTACGACAAGCACGTAAGGTAATCGATGGAACACGATGCTTCTCCAATGAAACCACCGATATTTGTGTGGATGGTGTTTGTGTGGAATTGGGATGCGATCGAATCTTAGGTTCCGGTCTTCGTGAAGACAAGTGTCGTCGTTGTGGTGGCGATGGGTCAACATGTCGAACCGTTCAAGGTGTCTACACCCAAAACAATGGAATGCAAGTTGGTTACAATGACATCTTGAACATACCGAAAGGTGCAACCAACATTGAGATTCGTGAAGTAAAGCCATCCAAAGATAACTATTTGGCAATACGTAATTTGGCTGGAACGTACTATCTCAATGGCGATTGGCGTATTGCATCGCCTTCTACATTTAATTTTGCTGATACCAATTGGTATTATACACGATCACGTTCGAATTCAATGGGACGATCGGGAGCGAAACCAGAATCACTTCGAGCATTGGGACCCACTTCGGAAGCATTGTTGGTTGTATTGTTATATCAAGAACCACATCATGGAATTGCATATGAATATTCGGTTCCGTTCAATGTTCATCAACCGTCAGCAGTTGGAATTTCAGTGAACAAAGATGGTGAACAAACGTCTGCATCCACTTCTTCATCATCGGAAATGGTTGGTTCAAGTTCAACTAAATATTCATGGATTTTTGGCGATTATTCTGCATGCTCTAAATCATGTGGCGTCGGTGTTCAACGACGAAACGTATTTTGCGCTTTAATTAATCATGAAACGGGAAAACAAGAACCGGTACAGGATACACTTTGTGATCCAACTATTCGTCCAGCTGATTCTCGTCCATGTACCAATGATCAACCATGTCCAGCAAGATGGCATACAAGTGAATGGTCTATTTGTTCATGTGTTAACATGGTTCAACATAGATCCGTTTTTTGCACGGCTGGAGAAGTTTCACCCGATACTACCGCTGAAAGTTGTCCAATTTTACCCGATTCAAGTTGTATGGAAATAGGTCAACGTCCGGTGGCGGTTAAAAAATGTAAACCATCGGCCGATTGTCCTCAATGGATCGTTTCTGATTGGACTGAAGTAAGTTTGATTATTCTGTTTTGTAAAATTTTAACTCATTAATCATTTGACCCAATAGTGCGATTCACGTTGTGGACAAGGAGTTTATAATCGAACAGTTAGATGTGGTTTTTCTGCTCGAAACAAACAACAAGAAAAGAAAAAATTTAATGAAGATTTATTAGAATTAGAGCCTGTAAAAGATGCGGAAACATTAATGATTCAAAAACGAGAAACTCAAACGGAAGCTTCGATCATTTCTACAACTATTACTGACGAATTGACTGAAGTTGTTACCATTTTAGCTACTGAAGCCAATTCGATTTTGATCAATGAAAACAATGAAGATAGATTTGTAGATGATTGGCAATGTGATCCAATGACAAAACCACTTGAAATGGATTCATGTTTTAATTTACCGTGCGATGAAACTGGTTCAGTTGAATGGATTATATCTTCTTGGTCAAGTTGTGATGTTGATTGTGGTTCACAAATGTCTACTCGATCAGTTGTATGTTCTACTCGCGATGGCCAAGTGTTCGATGATCATGTATGTTTGAAAGTTCATGGAGGAACAAAACCACCGGAACAGCAACCATGTTCAGAAAACTACATTTGTTCAAAATCATTTTGGCTTACATCGGAGTGGTCACCATGTTCAACACCATGTGGACGTGGAATTCAAACTCGACATGTACTTTGTGCACGTTTGGAAGAATCGACAGGAAAACCAATACCGGATGATGATGAAAGTAAATGTGATCAACAATCAAAACCACCAACATCAGCTGAATGTTCAAATTTTGAATGTGATGGATCATTATGGTTAGCTGGACCATTGCAACCGTGTACGGTGCCGTGTGGTGGTGGATCGGCAAAGCGTCCACTTTTCTGTAAGCAACAAAATGCCAATTTACCTCGACCAATCGATTCCGATAAATGTGATTCAGAGTTAAACTCATTCAGTAATTCGGAACAATGTAACATTGGTGCATGCGATGACGATCAAATTGCTACCATAATTTTATGTAAGGATACCGAATTTGGTTGTTGTCCATCCGATTCATCAACACCTGCCGATGAAGATTATCGAAATTGTCCAATTTTGGATGCTAATGCTACGGCAATTGTTTCCAATTGTGAAGATTCAAAATATGGTTGTTGTTCACAATCACAAATTGAAGCACTTGGGCCATTTGGTTTGGGTTGTCCCATCAATTGTAACAACACCAAATTTGGTTGCTGTCCTGACATGAATACGATTGCAACTGATGAGAATCATTTGATTGGTTGTCCAGTTGAAGTGTTACCAACAACGACTACAACTACGATGGCACCACCAACTACCACCACATTGATTCCGATGCCTGATGGAGTTGGTAGTGGAAACTCCGATTCGATGACCACAATTGGAACAATCGATTGTGCTACCACAACATATGGTTGCTGTCCCGATGGTTGGAATTCAGCTAAAGGTTCAAACATGGAAGGTTGTGACGATGAAGACGGTTCCGGTGATGGATCAAATCTATTTACATCTACATTATCATCAATACTCAATACGGTTTATAGTGTGATGGGGCCAACCACTTCAGAGCCTCGTACAATTGGTGAAGAATCTGATGATTGTACATTATCACCGTTTGGTTGTTGTCCAAATGGTAAAACCAAAGCAACAGGTGAACGTTATCTTGGTTGTACTTGTGAAGATTGTAAGTATAATATTTATGTAATGTTGATTAACATCGAATTTAATGAATTTTTCAAATTTTTAGATCCATACGGTTGTTGTCAAGATCGTTATACACCGGCTGGCGGAGAAAATTACGAAGGCTGTTATTGTAATCGAACATTGTACGGTTGTTGTCCAGATCAGGTGACACCGGCAATTGGTGAAAATCAAGAAGGTTGCAATTGTGAATCGTCCAGTTTTGGTTGCTGCTCCGATATGGTCACATTTGCACGTGGACCCGATTCATATGGTTGTCCATGTGATACATTGGTGTTTGGATGTTGCCCAGCTTCATCGATACCTGCTAAAGGACCCAATTTTGCCGGTTGTACTTGCGCTGAAACGCCATTTGGTTGTTGTGCTGATGGAATTACCGTTGCATATGGACCAAAATTTGAAGGATGTCCATCTGGCCCATCATTGGATCTAAAGCTTGCGTCCGAAGTTTGTTCACTTCCAATGGAGATTGGACCGTGTCGAAACTTTTCGGTGAAATGGTATTTTGATGTATCCTATGGTTCATGTAATCGTTTCTGGTATGGCGGCTGTGAGGGTAATGGAAATCGTTTCCCATCACAAGAATTGTGTGAACGTGCTTGCGTCAAACCGAAGGACCCGAACGATGTACATTGCCCAAGATTAGTGGACCGTGTAACTCATCTCAAGAGGCTTGGTATTTCGATACTACACAAACGCGATGTGACCGATTCTTATATGGTGGATGTTTGGGCAATACTAATCGTTTCGAAAGTTTGGATCAATGTGAGGAACATTGTGTTCATCAAGCTGGTGCACTCAATCCTTGCGAGCAACCAGTTTCTGCTGGTAAGTTATTTTATTTTTTATTAAATAACATTTGAATTAAAAACCTATTTTTATTTTAACATAAAATAGGACCTTGCCATGGAAACTATCGTCGATGGTATTATCGTAAAGAAGAGGGCCGTTGTCGGGAATTCAATTATGGTGGCTGTCAAGGTAACCAGAACAACTTTCAAAGTGAAGCCGAATGCCGATCACAATGTAATGAACCACAATCATATGAAATTTGTGCTCTACCAAAAGCTGAAGGTCCATGTTTGGGCAACTTTCCGCGTTGGCATTTTGATCAACAATCGAACATGTGTCGTGAGTTTACCTATTCCGGTTGTGAGGGCAATCATAATCGTTTTGTGGATCGTGAATCTTGTGAACGAAAATGCAACAATACGATTCCGTATCAATATGCACCAGGATATCCGTACCCAATGGCACCGAGACCACCAATGGTGGATCATAGTCAGCAACCATCATACAATTATGAATCGGTTTGTGCATTACCGAAAGCCGAGGGACCATGTCGAGCATCAATCATTCAATGGTACTTCAATTCAGTCAATCAACGATGTGAACGATTCTATTATGGTGGCTGTGAAGGCAATGCCAATCGTTTCAATGATCGTGAATCATGTGAACGTCAATGTATTGCTCCATCATCATCCATTTCAGCATCATCATCTGATCCATGTTTGGAGACAAGAGATTATGGTACTTGTTCCGATTATTCCGAACGTTTCTACTATGATGTCGAAGATCGTCGTTGTCATCGATTCTACTATTCCGGATGTGGCGGTAATCGTAACAATTATGCCACCTTGGAAGAATGTTATGCACGTTGTGAACGACCGAGAGAGGTTACTACAAGTTCAACAACGGAATCGACCATTGCCGGTGGTCAATTTCAAATCGATTTTTGTTTTAAAGAAGCTGATAGTGGACCATGTCAAAATCGGAATCAAATCCGATGGTATTATAATCGACGCGATGGCGTATGCAAAGAGTTCATCTATGGTGGATGTGGCGGAAATGAGAATCGCTTCGAATCGCAATATGAATGTCAAACCAAATGTTGGAATTCCCAAGACATTTGTGGATTGTAAGTTTATATTTGTTTCACATTACCTTTGTTTCACTTTATTCAATCTATTTTTTTTTCTTTTTAGACCTGTTGCACGTGGTTCTTGTTCTCTTAATTTTACGCAATGGTTCTATGAATCACATTCGAACGAATGTTTTGAATTTCAGTACAGTGGCTGCCATGGAAATGCCAATCGATTCTCATCGAAACAGGCATGTATCAATCAATGTCGAACCATTGGTGCCAGTGATCCTAAACATGGACCACAATCGGCAATGACCGTACCACAACGAACGCCGGTACCGCCAAGCATCACCATACCGGAACAATGTCGTTTACCACGCGAATCGGGACCGTGTCACGGATACTATCAACGATGGTACTATTCGATGGAGAATCGGCAGTGTCAAATGTTTATTTATGGTGGATGTGATGGAAACATGAATCGTTACAATACATTCGAACATTGTGATGCCGTATGCAATGCACGTGGCTCAATGGTTGAAGAGGGTCCACATGAAGGTGATTCACGTGAAGTGATTTGCAAATTGTCAGTTGAATCTGGTCCGTGTGAAGAGACACGTGCACGTTGGTTCTACGATGCTGGTAGTCATACTTGTCTACCATTTGCATATGGTGGATGTTCTGGTAACAAGAATCGTTTCAAAACCTATGAAGAGTGTATCAGTTTTTGTGGTGGCGTACTTTCCAAGGAGATGCAGCCACCGATGGCACCACAACCGGAGATTCCATCACAATCGTCATATTATCAACCACAACAACCGAACTATCAAATGCCACAGCAACCATCGCCACCACCACCACCACCTTCATCATTCAATCCAGCTGATTGTGAACCGGTCGAATGTAATGAAGAACAATGTTTACTAGGAATTGATTATTATCACGATTCTAGAGGGTGTCCAAGTTGTCGTTGTACAAATCCATGTAACGATCTTCAATGTTCCGATGATATGTCATGTGCCTTGGAACTCTATCGGTAAGTTGTGAAATTTTTTTCCTATGAACATTTTTAAATATAAAATTTTTCTTTACACATATTTTAGAGATGAAAACATGGGCGGAAAAGCACGTGGTCATGCCGAATGTCGTTTACGAAACAAACCGGGCAATTGTCCCGGTCCCGAAGATGTTCGTCTTGCATCACCATCGGGTCCAAATGCCAATGAAACGAATTGTATTATGCAATGTCGTTCCGATGCCGATTGTAGAGGTGCTGACAAATGTTGTTACAATGGTTGTGCCAATGTTTGTTATTCATTTTTTGGTGATACTCGACCAATTACACAACACCATCAACATGTTCAAAGTCCGAAACCACCGTACGAGACTGATGGACACATACAATCACAACCATCAAGATTCGATCATGGTCATGTTTCAAATCCCAACTATTACTATAATGCATCAACCGATAATCGAATTTCTACCAATGATGATGACTATATTGAAGAGATGGAACCGGAAATCTATCCAGAAGCGCCACATCATCAATCGGTTGGTCCCGTTTCAGTTGTCAATGCAAATGAATCGTATAATATTCCTGAAATGAATGTAAGAGTACGTGCCGGTTTGGATGCAATGCTCAATTGTCATGTACTTGAAGAACAAGATGTAACGAAAAATTCATCTATTACATCGAATGTTCCAACAACCACTGTAGTATGGAGCAGAGATGGTCGTGAATTAAGTTCAATTATGGAATCTAATCGATTTGAACTGCAAACCAATGGATCGTTATTGATCCGTAAAACCGATTCCAACGATCATGGAACTTATGCATGTGTTGCCAATCAAAATGCTGCTCAAGAAATTGGTTATGTACAATTGCAAGTAGAAGGTAATTATTGTTTGCAACATTGCCATTTGCCATTTCCTTTTGTTTTGCATCGGTTTTTTTTGTTTGCTTAAATGCTTTTTGCTTTAATATTTAGCTCCCGTTCGAATCTTACCTGGTCCTAAGAATGTAATTGCACAAATCGGTCTATCTTCCTATCTTCAATGTAATGCCATCGGTTTTCCCGATCCACGAGTCACTTGGTATAAAGATGATAAAAATCTTCCATTGAAAAGCATTAAGTATCGTCAATTTGCTAACTTTACACTTATGATCGTTAAAGTAAGCGAAAAGGATAGTGGAGTCTACACATGTCAAGTAATAATATGCTTTTACTATTTGTTTTTTTTTGCTTAAAATTTAATCATTGTTTTCACTTTTCATCAGGCTTTTAATGGAATTGGCTTGCATGCTTTATGGGATGTAACATTGTTGCTTGATTCCAAACCAACCCAAGTTGATTCAGAACCAGAAATTGTCGCCTACGACCCTAATCGATTATCATTACAAACAGATAATGTTGTTCCAAAAACAAGAGTCTCTGGTTATTTAGGTAAAAGTATTTTTTAAATTTAAAATTTATTTTTAAAATTCAATTTCTATGCAGATCGAATCATTTCAGAGATTCAACTCAATCCGCAAGAATATCTGGTTGGCTCAACATTAAGTTTGACATGTTTGATTCGAAGTGCAATCAACAATGAGATTGTCAATCCATCATTGTTAACATCGGTAACATGGTTCGTCAATTCTGACATTCCACTTTCCATTGGCGACGTTAATCGGCATCATTATCGATTGATGGATGGGAACAGCACTTTGGTGGTCTATCATCTCAGTAAGACTGATTCGGGCGAGTATCGTTGTCGTGCAAGTACCGGCCCATATGCTGAATCGACGGCATCCACACATATTCAAGTTGAAAGTAAGTACTATTGAATTGTATAAAACTCAACTGATAAACTTATTTGGTGTATTTCAATTCATAGACATTTTTGTACCTGCTCACTGCCAAGATAGTCCTTTCTTTGCCAATTGTCAAATGATTGTTGATAACAATTATTGTCGAAATCCGACATATGCAAAGATGTGTTGCCGTTCATGCTACATCTCCAATTTGAATCGAGTTTAATTAATCAAC